>CM028357.1:51053888-51169719 GCA_016618105.1 Dendrobium huoshanense | reverse complement strand
GCTCAGTTGTTTGCCTGCTTTGTACAGGTAGACTGTCGTGCCACTATTTGTTGATTTTTGTAGGCGGATCATAGTGCACTAACATAATCTCCTGCCTTTCAATTTGTAATTGCATTCACATGATATTTTTGTTCGTGGTTGTTCTTTGATACAGTTTCTGGGAACTGACTGTTTGCATTTGAATTTGCTATAGTTATTCTGCATTTTGCTTGTGACCAATACATTAGATGCATAATGGGTCTTTTACAACAGGTTGTGGGAGCCTATATATGTTGCATGTTGTCTGTTTCTACTTGCAGTGATTGGACCACCGTGTTTGCTGACCATTGAATGGTAATTGGTTGTATGGGTGTTGTAATTGTCATACATCTTCTGCGTTCTGCTTATGATTCGTGTACATCATACTCATCTTGTCCCCACAAATGAGTTGTTGTGCTTCATGAAAATCTTGTATTCGTACTCACAACCATGTGTGGGTCGTTCCTTTTCTTTGACACTCACAACAATCACATCCACCAACAACTCTCCTTTTAACGCTTTCAAACTCTTCTAACATAGACTTGTAAGTTAACATTAACACCATTAGTTCCATATTGTTTCTATGTGGATTAGAGATTATACAATAATTTCTACAATCAAGTTGTATACTCATATTGTTTGCTGCTTGTGAATGAGATATAAGAATTACTCTCATTCACTATGCCCCTTCATTTGCTCACAAATGATTTGTATTTATGGTCCTTTGGCTCATCACAAGCCTTCACACATTCTTGTGTATTTAATTTGCACCTTCATCATCTTAGTTCTAGTTCATTGAAGTCCAATAGCTTGCAAGCACAACCTTCTACTGTTCGATTTGGATTCAAATTTGAAATAGGCTTGATCTCGAGCTCAAATTTTAGTATGAGTTTGAATGAAAATTCAAGTCTTTTGTAGTTCAGTTGAGTCTCCTGTCATCATCTACTTGGATTCAAACTTAAGCTCATTGTATTTTCTTGAGTTTGGATTCTCTTGCATATGACTCAAATTCTTATGATTGTTCAAGTTCAATCTTTCTTGATCAGACTTGATTCAAGTCCTCAGCTCATTCAAGTTTGATTTGAGCTCATGCTCCTTTAGTTCTCTTATGGATTCGAGTCCAAGTCCTTAGTAATTAAAGTACAAATTATTTGCTTGGGTTCAACTATTCAAGTCAAGCTTGAATGAAGTTCTTTTGGTGAGCTTTGATTTTAAGTCCTCCTTGGCCAAATTATGAGTCCTCATTATTGTTCAAATCATGATCAAATGAGGCTCAAATTATAGCATGTCCTTTTCTATTTTTCTTTTAGATTCAAAATGAATTAAAACTTTTTATATCATTTTGAAGTTCATAAGCCACTCTTACTTGGTTCAAACCAAGTTCAAATACATGTCTACAAGTCCTTTGTTTGAGTTCAAGTCTGAGTTCAAAATGAGTCCTTGTTGAAGTTCAAATGTTCAAGTGTAGGTACAAGTCATATGTCTCATGCTGTCCTTGCAAGTACAATTTCATATCCAAATTGTTCAAGTTATGACTGCTTCAATTTCATTTAATTAAGTTCAAGCCCTTCTTTAGTCATTTGATTTGAGTTCTGAGCATAGTTCCAAGTCCTTGTCTTTATTTCAGAAAAAATTTCGGCAGCCTCCCGGCATCTCCCCTGTTTAGGGGAAAAATCAAGAGGCCGCATACCCGCCACGCCAACAAAGACGTGCACGGTTGATGTTTGTGAGACACCGCGACGGTTTTATTTTTGTTTTTTCTTCCACCACACCAACAAAGGCGTGAATGGGGTTTTAAAAAGCGTTTTATTTAAAAAGAGGACAATTTGCTTTCCCCCTCTCGGGATACTTATGAGCGACCCCGCCTTGCCGTAGGTGCCGCATCGGGGTCCCATCCCACCACGCGCACCAAAGGCGTGCTTGGGGCGGTTTTCCGGTTCGCCACGAACATTGAAGCAGGGTTTTGAGTTTAGAAAGATTCATACCTCCGCGGGGTCGTCGTGGATGACACATGGATCGAGGGGTCACTCGCCTACCTCGTCGTAGGTGTCGCACCGGGGTCCCATCCCACCACGCGCACCAAAGGCGTGCTTGCGGTCTGCCGGTCCGACACGAACACTGAGGAAGGAGAGTGAAGGGGAGCACTTTTTATATTATTATAATTAGTATTAATTAATTAAATAATTATTTTTAATTAGTCATATATAAATAATTATAACTAATTAAAATAATTAGCTAAAATTCATTAAAATTAATTAAAATGATAAGTTATAATTAATTTAACATTAATTATAACTCATTAATTAATTTCAATAAATAATAATTAATTAATAATAATTAGATTTATAATATAACTAATTAAAAATAATAATTAAAATTAATTAATACAATTATAATTATAATTATATTATATAAAATTTTTTACCCCAAATCCCTTCAGCAGATTCACGGGATTTGGCCGAAGTAGGGCCTGAAAGGGAGAAGGTTACCTTCATAACCAGCGAACTCCTGTTGTTGCTTCCACTCAAAATGTTCTAACTTCCGATCCTAGCAGGAAACTGCGGGAAAGGTGGAGGTCGGAGGACCGAGAGATGGGAGGAGGAAACTGCGGGATTTGGAGGAGTTCGGGTTAGGTGGGAAATGTTCGGCTGGTTTCTGGATCGGAGGCTGGGTGATATGAAACTAACCCATGCGAAGATGAATTTTCTTAATGAAAGTTTGCACACTTAGATTTAGAGGCAATAATAGGCAAGATCATATGCGGAATTGAACGATAAGATAAATATAAAAAAAAGGCACTTAGCTTAGGTTAAATCACATGACTAAAAGTTAAGTTCAAAAGGATAGCCAACTTAATCCGACATTGCATACATGGATCGTTTCAACAATAAATTCCAATACTAACAATAAGATTAGTCTATGAAAGATCCCTCACACACAACTCTTCTATTTCTAGGTTCTAGCGGAGAAGCATTAACATGATCGTCATGAATTTACTAGACCACAATTGAGAGCACTTTGAAGATAAAAGATTCGGGGAAAGAGTTTACTCAAAGACGAGAGATTGTGAAGCTTCCCGTTTGATCACCAAGGCACGGGATGAAGAGGACAGCAACCCACAGTTTTCCAGAAAATTTGGACAGCAAATAAAGGTCTTCCGGATGGCGGCACAGCATTAGGAACCTGCTGGAACCTTGGGACAGCATATGTAGGGCTTCAGGACAGCAATCCGGAGGTTTTAGGAGAGTAGGACAGCAGCTCGTCTTGCCGAGAATTTCCTGGGCAGCAGCTACGAACTCTCAGGACAGCAATCATAAGGTTTTCGGAGAGCAGGACAGCTGTTTGGCCTGCCGAAACCTCCTGGACAGCACCCCCAGCAAAGGTGTGGGGAAGAGAATAGGTTGGACGTAGTGGGGAAGAGAATAAGTGCAGTTTTGGCCCTTGAGTGTCTCTCCAACGATGCGGGACAGCAGGAAATTGTATGAAAACTGCTGGACAGTAGGCTGTAGGAGAGCAGCCAGTAATTTGGGAGAGGAGGGCTTAGCCGTGAGATGGAGGGAGAGGGAGGAATTTAGAAAACTGAAATTAAATTCAGCTCCAAGTGGTTTTGGAGGGAGATTAATTTGAAATTTCAAATTAATTCATTAATGACTAGGAGCGTTAATTGAGGAGGTAATTGGGCTGATTTGGTGGAGCTTTAATTTAATTTGGAGAGAGAAAAATCCATTAAAGGGGGCCGGCCACAAGGAGAGAGGGGAGAGCACAATTGTCATAAGTAGAGTGGGGACCACAACTTTAATCAATGATTTAATTAAAATCTGAATTTATTCTCAGATTTTAATTAAATAGGAAAGTTTCCAAATAGATGAGTAATCAATTGGGGAAGATTTGAATTTCAAATTTGAATTGAAATTCAATTAAGATGATTTCCTAAAATCAAGAACTATTTTAGGAAAGTCTTCAATGCTTCTTGGAAACAAATTTGAATTTCAAATTTGAAATTCCCAAAAGGGAGGCCGGCGGCTAAAGGGAAAGAAGGGGCTAAGGGGCGGGGAGGGAGGTCGGCGAGTGGTGGCTGCCAGGGAGCCGGCGGCATGAGCTTGTGGTTGGGTTTTGGCGATGGGGGAAGGGGAAAGAGTGTTGGTCGGCCAAGTGGAGGGGGGTAGTGGGGAAAATCCGGCGGCTAAGGGGAGAGGAAAGAAGAAGAAATTCGATAGAAAACCAAGAGCTCCACCAAGGGGCTGTTGGGTATTGCTTTGAGCCTCTCCTAGGCTATTCCTCACTCGAGAACTCACAAAGAGAACTCAGAACTCACAAAGAGATCAAAAACCAAAGTTGAAATTTTTCATATCAATATTCATCATCCTTTTCAAGAGGAAGGGGTAGGCTTAAATAGCCAATTACATGAAGGAAAAATAAAAGACATAATTTCCCCTAGGGCAAACATAAAACAAAGCCCTCAAGTGAGGGTAGAAATGGAAAAATACAAATAACAAATAAAATACATGAAAATAAATAGACACGATCGTAGCCGTTGATCTTCGATGTCCTCATCACTGGGTTGACGTCGGGGGAGAGAAGCTTGCGGGATGTGGGAGCAGAGGATTTGCGTCGTGGCTTAAAGGAGATCGGGAGAGGAGAAGAGTTTGGTCGTGGAAGCAGAGAGCGTCGAAAGAGCAGAGGTATCGGGGGAGAGCGAGAGCGGAACGAGCGGCCAGAGCCTTCGTCTTGGTTCGGTATTTAACGACGTCTAAGGGCGTTCGATCGAGGCGACTTTGCTGGATTTCCGGACTGTTTCGGCGCTGTTTGCAGAGATATAACTGTAGCATCGGCGGGATTTCTTGCGGTATTTGTGGGATTCGCTCAGGTATTTCGACGGTGTCGAGGTATTGAGCGGGATTTCGGGATTTGCGGCAGAGACAGGTATGCATTTTTTTTATTTCATTTTTTTTTGCTATCTGAATAGAGGTCAACACACTCCTCTCCTCACACCCGACGCCCTCACCCCCTTCCCCTTTGTCGTCGGCCTCCCCTCTTGCTCCCATTCAATTATGATGATTTCAATCATCCTAAATTAACTCAAGCAATTAAGGGAGAGATTTAAGTCATTTGAAATTTAAATACTTTTCTTATTTAAAAATACAAATAAAAAAAGTTTTAGTCATGAATCCGATTTAAAATAAATTAAATTGGATTTCTTATTTACTTTCCTAGTCTACAAAGATCTATTTGGAAATTTCCAAAATCACTCCATAATCCCTCTTTCCCATCATGAAGCCGCTGGCCCCATTAATGGGCATCACCATGGTTTTTCCTAATGAGGCCCTAGCTCTCATTTGAATTTTGAATTCTAGTTTTTCCCTCCACCCCATTATTTCCTTTAATTAATTACCCTCTTTGGATAATTAATTCCAAAAAGAAAAATTAAAACCTCAAATCCCCTCCACTGACCCTAGCCGTCCCTTCCCTCATCCTGCCTAGCCCAAACCGCCGCCCCTCCTTTCTCGACCACCAAATGTCGGACCTGCCCTCCAAGGCACACAACAAAGAGTCCTCCCATGTCCATGTATGGTGAATCCGGAAGTTGATCACATATTCATTTACAATTCTCAAGAGGAAATTGACATCATTCAATCACCTTTCTTCGATCCCGGATTTGGATTCGAAGGCACCTTTGAAGAATACGTGGAGCGTATTCTCTTCACTTTGGCGGACGTCATCGAAGAGCAACAACCCACAGGATCGTGGAAGATCGTCGAACGACCACCCGTCTCTCCAACTCCGGCCAACTCTTTGTTGATCAAAACCGTCGGCATCCTCTGTCTTTCAGTGGCGTCATCAGGTTTGCTAACCTTCATCCTCCGCTAACCCTACTTCCAAAGAGCGATCGAGAGGGAAACTCGAAGGTGAAAGTTCTATTTATTAATTGTCGGATTATTGTTAGTTGCATATTTGTCTTGCTATCGTCTTGTTATTGTCTTGAATCGCTCTGTTAATCTATCGTGTAACCGCATGTTAGAAGCAAGTCAATAACTACGAAAACTGAAAATCCTAACTTAGTGAAACATTAACTTTATAAATTCATTGCTAAAACAAATTTCTTAATAAAATCCTACAACTCAGTTGTTTGTTTCACATAAATGTGCCACCAAGACAGCCAATCAGAACCACCAAATTTAACCCTCATTAAACTTCCTACATAAGAATCAACAAAGAGAGAATCGATCAGCCAGCAACATGAAACTAACCAACCAGTAGAGAATCCAAATAGCCAGCAGGGAATCCAAGTAGCTAGCAGGGAATCCAAGCAGACAACAGGAAAAACCAAACAGTCACAGGAGAAAAGGAGCAAAAAAATATAAGTGGAAAGGCAATGGTATGAACAGACCTGAGAGCACTAAACCCGACATGATCATGGATTGTTTTCCATCATAAGGCTATATAAAATAAAATTACAGTTTCCAAAACACAAAAAAATAAAAAACATAAAATGATAAATCTTGATTGCATCAAGAGTGAAAAAGGTGAGAGGGGAATGGACAGCAAGTGGACAGCCACTGGAGCAGATTGGAGGGTGGTATACAACAAGTCCCTCACCTAGGAGTGAGGAGAGGGGACGGACAACCTACCGTGGTTGTTGAGAGGACGTAGACCACACCTTTGATAATATTGGAACCACTCAAAGAAGGTTGAGATGGCTGATATGCAGCTTAAAGAGGCAGAGCATACGCTAGATAGCTGGTGGCCTGCCACTAGAGTAGATTGGAGGGTGGATGTGATGCACCATAATCTAATTTGAAAGAATTATTCTTTTATTTTTTAATAAACAACATACAGAGCTATCTAAAATTATCTATCAATAACAAACAGTACAACATATTCTATAATTTAAAATATTAATTAAAATATCATGACGAAGACGGTTTGCGATTTGAAGTTATATAATGACTCAAGAAAAAATTTGGCAAAATCAAAATACGGGCTATTACAATGGTAGACAGCAAGATCCCCGCATGGGAGTGAAGAAGGAGAGAGGGGAAAAGGGACATACAACCTACAGTGGAAAGGGGACGAACAACCTACAGTGGAAAGTGGAAGAACAGCCTATCGTGGTTATTGGGAGAGCAGAAACCACCACCTTGGCTCGACAAGGATATGCAAAGAAGAGAAAGAGACATGAGACAGACTTCTAAACTTCTTGATTTCTTAAAACTTGATTACAAGAGGGGGAAGCAGATCCTTATTTATAAGATAAGGCTACCTCTAAAGACCCTTTGGAGGTAACTAACAATAAAAACATAGAATGTTAAACAATTAAAGAAAACCGCCCAAGCTCCCGTGTCATTCTCCCCAATTTAGAGAGGCCTTGATATAATATGAAGCCGGCCGATCTTCATAGCAATGGGTTAAGTCCGACATGTTGAAGGTGGAAGATAATTTATAATTGCTTGGCAATTCTAATTGGTAAGCATTGTTGTTGATGTGATTAACATTATGAAAAGGCCCATTGACCTTGGCCTTTAATTTGCCATGAGCACTTGGAGAAAACCGTTCCTTGCATAACTTCATCAACACCAAACCTCCTTCCTTGAAGGTGCAATGTTTAATGGATTTGTTGGCCTGCGCTTGGTGCCTTGCATTATCTTTCTTGATTTGCACCTACACTTGCTCGTGGAGTTTCCAAAGTTCTTGAATACGGAGTTGAGCTTCGGGGTTGCACTATATAAGGGCTATGGATGGAATCCAATCTATGAGAGGTGGGATTTTTACCATAAACCACCTCAAAAGGGTTGTAGCCTATTATTTAGCTGCGAGATTTGTTGTAAAAAAATCCTTATCTTCGGATCATCAGTATGCAAGATATCTTACACAGTGCAAAGCAGAGAGAAAAAGTAAAAGAGTTTAAATGGAGAATTATGAGTGAAGGACTAAAATAGCATTTAAATCTCCACCAATCTTAATCTCAAATGGGGAAACTAGCCCCCTCTACTTAAGCAAATGAAGGAATACTGGATATTAATGACATAAAATATTTGTAGAACTTGGAACTTTAAAGTAGGTTACTAGCTAAGTGGGAGGATATTGATACAGTTATTTACTTGCTTTTCCACGCTAAAGAGTAAAGACCTAACTAACAATAACAATAGGAAGCTCTGACTTGAGCACAAAATTTTCTTAACTTGACTCCAACAATTTAGCAATTCACGGTTCTGGCCTTGTGATTCTTTAGATGTCATAAGTGTGACCGAATCCTAAGAATGAGGTTTATGGAGGGGATTATAGGATCTACAAGGTGAGAGTATAAAGTTAAATAGGTGGGTGCACAGTAGGGTACTGGGATTGCAGATAAGAAAACTCCAAATAGGATTTGCACATGGTAGTTATTCTCATAATTACAAATAGGTTTACATAGGATCTCCTTTTCCCATTCGCTTCCAAAAATTTTGAGCTACTCGCCCTAAAAGCAATAAGTACCAATATAACAAAATTAAAGTTATATAACTCTCTAAGGTAGAGATCATACTTCATGTAAGTACACATTTCAAATTATTACAATTAGGTTCAAAAGGGGCTCATCTCCCATCCCTTGGTTATACAAACAATAATATCAATATAATAAAATTAAAGTTACACAAGTCTTTTGAGGTATAAATCATGTTTCAGGTAAGTACACGTTTTAAAATTACTATAAGTAGGTACCTAACATATTTTCAAATTTTCTTGAGACTCCCTCAGTCAGCTTTCGGTCTTACTCTTCACACCAATAACATAACAACGATAGCCAATTCCATTAGTCTTGAGCCCATGATCATGGATGTGAGTTGTAAGTGAATGTTACACTCTTTACTTAACCATAAACCCTTACCAACTTCGAATTTCATATCATTCATTATGGATGAAAATTTGAATTAAAAAGAGAAAAAGGAAAACTCAGAGGATGTGAGAGCTGGAAAATCCTTGACAAATGCGAGTTAGAACCTTACTAAGAAACCCTTTACAAATGTGTGCAAAAAACTCAAAAATAAATAAGCTAAATCTTAATTGATTAAACTATGAATCCTCTTCAAAACTCTAAACAGCCAGAGCCATAACAAAAGCACATAACAAATACAATCCAAAAAAATACTAAAATTTAGGATGATAAAGATAAGAGTGCATATAAAATGATAAAAAGAAGTGCAGGGGGATACGAAAGGTGTAGTCACTATAAAGACGTGTTTCAATACAATAAGGCTCCAGATGAATTTACAATATAAAATTATTTTAAGAAATTAAAATATTTTTTTAACAAAACAATCATGATAGGGACCTTTATGTAACATTATTCAATCTCAAGGATCTAATTATTGTCTTTTTTAAATGTGGACCAATAAGAAGTGTATTATATATCTTGGGAACCACGTGTAATTTATCATAAAATTAACAATATACACCAGAAAATCTAGTAGAATGGACATTATACTTAAATCCATAAATTGAAGGATCTCTAATGGGCCTCCTCATTTATAAATTTTTCCTTTTTTTTTTTTGGGCAAAGAATAGGTCTAGAGCATGGTTTAAAATTGCGCAATATGAGGCTCGCATTCAGGCCCGCCTTTGCGCAATTTCAGTAAAAAAAGCCTCGATGCTTACGCCTCGAGTTTTTTTATGAGGCTTGCACCTCAAATTGGTTGAGGCCCGCCTAGCCTCACGCTGTATATATTAAAACTTACATAAATCTTGAAGTAAATGCCCGACATTGGACTCTATAGGAGAGGAGGAAGGGGAGAGAGCAGTTCATCATAATGATGATTCAAATGAAGAACCCCTTAGTGATGACAGTACTGATGACTTATGAGTTCTTATGTGATATGTCATTGCTATTTATTTTTGGAAATTTGAATTATATGTTAATGAAAAGAATACTGGGATTTGGGAAAGATAAAATTTGAGTTAAACTATATTTCATGTTGTCTTATTATAAGGATATTTTGATTTCACTTCATATCTTATGTTTTTTTATGTTTATATTATTCACTCATTAGTATATAAAAAATTTATCATTTTATGTTTACGCATCTTTTGATTTTGAGGCTTACGCCTCAAAATGCCTTGAGGCTTACGCCTCGCCTCACGAATGAAAAACGCCTCAATACCCGAATACACAATTTTAAACATTGGTCTAGAGTACTGGTTAGGGTGCCAACATATTTTGGAGGTCCCTAATTCAAGTCAAGAAAATAGACTCGCCAAAAGAGGAGGAAAGAATGCACACATCAACCCCTTCCTCCAGAGCTTATATTAGCAAAAGCTTCATGCATTGGGCATGCTACTTTTTATTCTATAACTTCTAGTTCGTCAGATGAAATGTATATGATTATGATGTAAATGATTGCTGAGGTATAAAATATGCAAAAAAGCTTATAAATAGCACAAAACCAATCATAAGAACATCATGAACAAAAATGCTAAGTTTCTTTTCCATACGAGCAAGTAAGGATAGAGAAAGGGAAAGCCATGAGCAGATAAAATAAAACACTATTCACAAAACCAAAATGTCCATAGATTTGATGGGATAGTTAAAGTTTGCATTTTTAAATCAATCTTAATTCTCTGATCATGAACACAAGAACCCAACAAAAAAAAACAATAAATAATCAAGCAACACAACTTAAAAAATGACATACAGGTTTCTGCAAACGACCACTAAGATAGAATCTATCCCAAGTCAATATATCCAGTGCCAAATCCTGCATCCTCACAACACCATATTTTATTATCTGTAAATCAACATAAAGTAAAATTAAATAAGTTATCAATACTGAGCACATAAAAAATGATACACATATAGAAAATTTTCATTTTTTTAGAAAGAAACCTTGTCTCTCCATTCCACAAATGGATTGAAGTGAACCCCAACCCCAATTTTATCAGCAACACAAGTGATCTACACCACAAATGCAAAAATAAAAATAAAAAAATTATTAAAATTAAAACGCTAATTTTCTTTATACCTATTATAGGAATGGGTAACAGACGCTTGGTGAATTTTAGGTTGCATACCATTTTTGGCCCTAGAATTGACATCCACCTCGAGTAATGGATCTTGTTCCTTTCAAAATTCTACATTGGACCATGCCAAATCAGAATGCTTCTATAATAATAATAAAAATGAAATAATCCTTTCAAACATCTGCATTTACACACTTCTGCATGCCATTTTTCTGGGTCTGCTACCCCTATGATATAGTCCACCATAGAAGACTGTAAGAAAACATAATTAAACTATTAACAAAAGTAATTGGAAAGAGAAATGTTCATGGTGAAAAGTTGGATGACCTTGTCTGTGTTGTTGGAAAGGAGAGATGAACCATAAGCACAACAAAAGTCCACTGGAGGAAGAGCTTTCAGCGGGCCAGCAAGCTCTATGAAGTTGATCCCCATTCTTCTAGAGGGAGACATATAGACCCATATATGAGTAAGGTATAAAGTGAAGCTCAAATGAAGACTCAATAAACTTCAAAAACAAACGAAATAAAGCCTACAAAACTCAAGAGAGTTTACTGCTACACTTAGGGGATTTAGTTGTAGTTGGCCTAAATTCCTAATTTAAAAAACCCTAACTTCAGTACTTAAAGTATATGAAATTGTAGGATATAAGAATTTAGTAAATCTTCTTATTTGTATCCAAATAATTTTCTAAATTTAACTAGGATTAAAGATATATTTACAAATTACAACCAAATAATTGTTAGAATTTAGCACTCTCAAAATGTACTAAATCCTGATAATACAAAATCATCAATCAATTGGTTCATACGTATAGTTTCTCATAGATCAAACTCAAGAAATTATATAAAGCAATAAAATTACCGAACCTAACAAATACAAGTCCTTATTCACACATTATTAATTTTAACCAAATTTTCATTTGTGTTTTTAATTTTTAATGTTAGTTTGAATGAAATATAATGATCTATATACTTAATTACACATTAGTTTCTTTATAAATTGGGCTTTATGTATGGACTTCTGATATTTGTCTTTGATTAAGAAAGTTAAGAAAAGTTTTTGCAACCCTTGCTTAGCCTACAAATGTCATTACCTTGAAGCTTTACCAATCCAATATCTTAAGAAGCCAACATCAATGGCTAGAAGATTTATTATTTGATATCATTTAACCATATTTTCTTGTTTTTCTTATGTCTCTCTATTAATAGTCTCTGCAACAAATCTTATGTTGAAATGTGATTATTATCTTCTGAAGACCAACCATCCTATCGCCATCAAGACAAGTCAAATTGGATCTATTATGTCAATTATTGCGTGTTTCCCGGTTCAGCCTACACCTACACAATCAAGAAATTTTAAGAAAAAGGATCAATCAATTTAAAGTGAGGTTGTTTGTTATAGGTGTTAAGGAAAAGGTGAAAAGTCATATAGCTTCTCGATACCTTACAAAATTATGACTTTTTTGTAAGAATTCAATGAACTTCTAAATTCTAATAAAAATATTGAAGAATTTGGGAATAATAAGCTCATTTGTGACAATGATCAGAACAGAGGCATAAAACAAAAAATTAATATCATGCACAGCCTATCATGTATACTAAAGAATAAATTAGAATCAGAAATAAAATTTAAAAAATAATCTAAAATTAAAGGCGGGCCTCAAAGAAGCCGAAGCAATTCATTGAATTTCATTCTAAATCTTGATTGATTCACCTTTTTCTACATAATTTAACCACTGACAGCCTATAGTGATGCATTAGCCAAACATGCATTATTTGATTTTGTTTTATTTTTTGATGAAAATTGCATGAATTATATATTGATTTCAAATGCATTTTATTGTATAAGAAGAAATGCAATTAGTTCATACAAATTTATTCTCGCGTTTGGAGAGTTTTTATGAAGAGCTATGATTTTATACGTCTCCATCTTTTACATATGATTAGAAATTCCTTTAGTTTTTTTTTTTTTTTAAAGAGCCACAAAGCCTTATTATATTGATAGTCATAAGAAACTACTTTGTTTATATAGAACATGCCTTTTAATATTAATGGTACCCCTCCCTTTATGTTATTAATATGAAGCACTATAAAATCTCCGATTCTTCTTTTTATGTTTCTATAGGTGGATTTAATGTAAGTCAGGGTATAATTTTGTTTCTTTCGCCAACGTTTCTGCTACTGTCATAACAAAATGCGACAACTATTTTGATGAGACGGAGAATCATCTGTTTCAAGAGATTCCACCACTTTACTCTCTGAAAAATTGTTCTTCCTGCCAGTGGAAGTGTTGCAATACTTTAGCCAATCGGTCATGCACTTAGCTTCTCATAAGACAAGCTTGAGGAGTAGAATAGACAATAAAAGAGCTAAGACAAACAAATTTTTAAATCTTTATTTGATTTGTAAGCAACCTTTCAACACTATTCCGTAAGCACGCGATGAAGGGTTAGCACATATCTAAAAAGGTTTTAGGAATTTTGTTAAGGTTCCTTATTGATCTCTCAGACAATTAAGGGTACCTCGAATATGGGATTCGTCCGAAGAAGCGCTCGAAAGGAATGGTTACCTTTGCAGCGAGCGAGCTCCCGTCGTGACTTTCGATCTGTCGTCGTTGAAGGAGGCGTAGAAGCTTTTTTAGCAACTCTTTCAACACACAAATTCACGCGAAGCCTGCACGAAGCACGCGGGGCCCAAGCAGGCACGTAGAAATGGTGACGAGGGAAAGCATCACAAGCATGAAATGGGCAAGATAAAAATCAAACCCTAAATTTATTAAATTATTAGTAATTGAAATTTAAAATAAATAGTTTAATTAATATAATTTTAAATAAAAAATAAATATTATATAACTCTAATTATTGTGAAGAGAAAGAAAAAGATGATAAGGGCAGAAGAAGAAAAAGAAGAAAAAGAAGAACAATGATGGAGGTAGAATTATTAAAGAAAATCTTGTCAGATAAGCATTAAATCATCATCAAAATTGAAGAGGCGAGCGATGATGATAATAAGAAAAAAAATCTAACTAAATGAACAGAAGGGTAGAAGAAGAAAAAGAAGAATGATGAAAATGAAATCGCTTAAGGCATCCTTGTGAGTAAGACATTACATCATCATATGTCAATTAGATGAATAAAAAAGAGAAGAAAGAATATAGACTAAAATTTCAAGTGGCGATCAATAGAAAAAAAAAAATTAATTATCCAATTGTTCAATCCATCCAATTAAGTAATTAATTATTCCAGTATTGGCACAACATGGTGTAGTAATCCTAGTCACGATACAATCAAGGCACTCAAGACAGTCGCACGGTCAAGCACCAAAAACACTTCACCCACTAGACAAAAGAAATAAAAGAAATGGTATAGAAAACAATGAAGGAAGCAAAAGTGAGACCTCACTAGCGATCATATGCATAGAATCCCCCCTCTAATAAAGTACAATCTCATGCCGGTGTTGACAACTGCGGCGCAGCTTCACGTCATAACGGCTGAAGCCAAACTTTGTCCCTCCCTCACATCTACAATTGTGAAAAAATGGAGGAAGAACATCAAAAGGGTAGAAGAAGAAGAATGATGAAGGTGAAATCACTAAAGGCAACCTTGTTAGCAAGGCATTACATCATACGTTGATGAGAAGAATATAAAAGAGAAGAAGAAATGTGGACAAAAAGTTTAAGAAGCAAGTGACGGACAAGAAGAAAAAAAAAATCTAACTATATAATGCTTAAGCTATCCAATTAAATAATTAACTATTTCATTATGAGTACAAAATACACGAGTAATCCTAAGTTCAGTGTTTTAGTAGATAAACAAAATGTAACTAATATAAGTAAAGAATGAGGTGTCTCTGTTCTATTGGCCTGTCCTTTGGCTAGTTATATGTATTTGTCTTATAAGTCTATATATAGTTACTGAGTCATGTAATCGAGATAGACATGATAATATAGTTCTCTTTACTTTCCCTTGTCCGATTCCCTACTTCTCTCTCTTTTTGTTTACGTTCCCAGATCTTGCCAAATAAGATAAACTGCTTCCTTACATGGTATCAGAGCAGGCGATCGTGTAAAGTGAAGATGGCGAACACAGCTTCTTTCCAAATCGATGAATGTGAAGAACCAACGATTCAAGATACACTGGTTTTGTCTTCTACCTTGAAATTTGTGGTTTCAAATCTCAAATCCATTGTGCAAAGTCAACTCACTTCGGAAAATTACTCCATATGGAGATCGCAAATCACTAAGGTCCTCCGCGTAAATGGGTTTGATTCGTTTCTTGACTCTAATATGCCTCAACCCTCTCAGTTTCTTGATAAACCCAATAGATCTGCCACGCCTAATCCCGAATTTTCAAAATGGCTTCTCACAGACCAAAATTTGTCTACTGACATTTGTTCTACGATCTCCTCCCTGATTCTTCCATACATCATACATCTTGATTCCACATCCGAAATATGGCTTACTCTTGAAACCCATTTTCAATCTACAAATCGTTCTAAAGTTATTCAACTAAAGAATGAATTACACCACATTTCTCTCAAAAACTCTACCATGACTTAATATATAGCTGAGATAAAATCTTTGGTTGATAACATTGCTTCAGCGGGTTCCAAAGTGGACACTGAAAACATTATTCTCTATATTCTTAATGGCCTTCCTCCATCCTACCAATCCTTTAAAACAGTCATTAGAACTATGTTAAATCCAATTAACCTAGACAATCTTTATGCCCTTCTTCTTTGCAAAGAAGTTAATATTGTGTCTGATATGTCTCACCTCTCTTCTGCCTCCGATCTGAACGTTGCTTTCGTTTCCAATCGTGGACGAGGTCGTCGCAACAGAGGTCGTGGTTTTCACAATTTCAAAAATTCAAATTGACCTACAGTGAATGCATCTATCAGTTGCCAAATTTGTCTCAGAAAGACCACGCTGCTCCAGACTGTTGGCATCATCTCAATCCTCAATATATTGCCAAGTCCTCGAATAATTTCAATACGGCTTTGGTTGCCAATAATGCAACATCATCAACAATCTAGTTTCTTGATTCAGGAGCATCTACTCACCTCACTAACTCCCTTGAAAACCTAACGGTCTCCTCTCCCTATCAAAGTCCAGACGGTATTATCATTGAAGATGGCAGCTCGGTAAGCATTGCCAACTATGGTGCAGGTTTGCTACCCACCCCCGCTGGTAAGCTTACTCTTTCTCAACTATTTCATACTCCTAATCTTCAATACAATATGCTATCCATATTAAAGCTTACTAAAGATAACAGTATCTCCATTACTTTTAATCCTAACAGATTTATTTTGAAGGATCTGATTACACAAGAAGTGCTGCTTCGTGGACCATATAGCATCTGTCTTTATCCCATTCAGACTACAACCACTGAATCTTCACATCATGCATACTCTGTAGCTGCTTCATCCTCGTTCTCCTGGCACAACAGATTGAGACATCCTAATAAAAGCATTTTACATGTTCTTGCTATTAATAATCCTCACTTTTATATAGATTTTAAAAATATTTCTTGTAACCTCTCAAAAGGACATAAACTTCCTTTTGAACATTCTTTAACACACAAGAACTCTATTTTAGATCTCATACACTCTAATATTTGGGGTCCTGCACCCATTATTTCTACATATGGTTTTCAATATTACCTTTTATTTGTTGATGACTTTACCAGATTTACATGGATATTTCCTATGAGACACAAATCTGAGGTTGCTGATATTTTTATTCGATTCTAAGCTCAAATTGAAAAATACACCTCTAAGCAAATAAAATGTCTTCATACCGACGTTGGAGGATGTAAGAATGTTCCTTCTCATCTCTATAGCATGTTGGTGGCTCCTATTTCTTTTGAAGAGGTTAGAGCTATTGTTTTTTAGGACAATGAGTCTTTCGCCCCTCGACCTGATGGTTTCACCTATGCTTTCTATAGAAAATCTTGGCATGTTATTGGCTTGCAAGTTTTTAAAGCGGTGAATAATTTTTCTACTGGTTCTCTACCTAAGGGGGTTAAAACCACTGTTATTACTTTGATTTCTAAATGCTCTCATGCCTCTAACATCAATGATTTCAGGCCTATTTTACTGTGCAATATTTTTCATAAAATTGTGGCCAAAATCATTGCTAATCAGCTGAAAATTACTCTTTCTTTTATTATTCATGTAGCCAATCTGATTTCATCTCTAATAGATATTCTACTGATAATATTATTCTGACATATGAGATTCTTAGAGATTTTAAGGGTTCTCATAAGAGGTAATGTGCTAAAGTTGATATTAAGAAGACCTATGACTCTATCGCTAGAGATTTCTTGATTGCTAGACTTCTTTAGAAAGGCTTTCCTGTAATTTTTGTTTCATGGATAAAAGGATGTATTTCTAACGTGTACTTCTCTATTTGTTTAAATGACTCTCTTAAAGGCTTTTTCAATTCCACGTCTGGTCTTCAGCAGGGTTGCCCCCTCTCTCCCCTATTGTTTTACATTGTAATGGATGGGCTTTCTTGTATTCTCCAAACCACATCTAATACTTTGAGTTTCAAGGGAATTAATTGAAAAGATATCTGTATTAGCCATTTGATGCATGTTGATGACCTTCTTGTTTTTGGGGTTGCCTCTCATGAAAACGACGTTGGCTTGAATAGTTGTTTGCAACACTTTGGTTCTATCTTTAGGCTACATGTCAATGCTGTTAAAAGTTCCATTATTTTTTCTAACAATGTTCAAGAGGCTCAAGTTATTTGTGATGAGCTTGATATTCACCAAATTAATAATTCCTTGATTTATATGGGACTTCCTACCTCCTCCAAGCGGCTCAATTTTACTCATTTCCAGCCACTACGAATTTTTTCAAATAAAATTTTTTAATTGTTTAAATTATTTTATAGAGCAAATAAAACTTTATTAAAAAAATGAATATATTTATATTAAAGTATAAACTACATTGACTTAAATTTTAATCAAGTTAAAATCAAAATTTATATTCTTATATTCAATCATATTTTGTTCAAAAATAAATTGTATTTAATATAATATTGATTTAATATTTGATTTAAAATCTTATATATATTTATTATTGAACTATTAACTTAAAAACCATCCCATAATGTAACTATTTGTTCTTCATGTTCTTCTAGGTAAAAACCTTCTTCCTATCAATTAACCTACAAAATTCAGCATAAAAAAGGAGCTGCGTTTAAGCCTACAAAGTAGGAATATTACGCCACACAAAGGCTTTGTTTGATTGGAAGTTTTTGCACTTATTCCATTTTAAAACGACAAATTCATTTCTTCTTTAATGTTTGATTCGTCAAATCACGTTCCCAAAAACGCATTTTTTTCATTTTTCCGTTGTTTTGAGAAAGCTTTTTATATATATTTCTCCGTTAGAAAACTCCATTTTATGAACCAATGTTTCTTAAAACTGTCTTTTACAAAATTACCAAAAAAGCCAAACGAGGCCTAAAAGCTTATTAAAACTGAGGTTGATTGTAAAATTATTATGAAAAAAAAATAACTTAGTAAAAAAGTGCCATGAATATTATAAATATATTCTTTAAAAAAAAATCAAAAGAATAATTTCTTAAAGATGACACATTGTAAAAAATAACTTTCCAATACATTTTTAAATAATAAAAAAATAATATTCAAACAGAATTATAATTGCCGTATGAAGGGCAAAAAAAGTAAAAAAAAACAAAAAAATGCCTCAAATAACCAAATAGGAGAGATTATTACTTGCGGAGTTTGGTTCGGAGCTCTGTCCAAATTTTCAGGGTTGCGAAGTAAAAGCGCAGTGTGCACAATAACTATACTTTTATTGCACACACTCACAAAATTCAGACAATTCTCCCGTCCGAACTCCGCAATTAATAATCTCCCCTCACAAAGGCCCTAAAAATCCCGTCTCAAACAAATATCAACAAAACTGTGAAAATAGTTTAGGGTACTTATATTATCCACTTTGCAAATGCGAATGAATTGCCAAATCCTCAACTACAAAATCAGATCTATTGAATTTTAAGTTATTTCTTTCCTCCAGTACTTCATTAAACGGGCAAAAAGGTAGTAGTTTTACAACAACCTGGGCACTTTCAGATCAAGTCGCAAAATAACTATTCTACTCCTTTGATGTTATAACCAGCAATCCCAGCGCCCCAATCAGCAGGTACTGCAACACAGAAAGGCAATCTTCAGTACTTAATAAAGGGGGTGCTTAACCAGTTCAAAAATAATTTCCAGGATGATCGTATGAATGAAAAACGGCAAATACATATCATCTGTACTCTGCTTTTAGCAATGTAGTGTAGCGAAAGAAAATCAAGATGGAACATTAATGGTGCATCATGTAAATTTTTTTTCTTCGGCTTTATTTTATAGACCGTTGCCATATTTCTACTTTCTTATATTTTTTAAATATCTATGTGATGAGTTTTTTTTTTTTTTAACTAGGACTTCATTTGGGACAACTTACTACTTTCTAAAATAATTTTTAGTACAAAAATTTCTTGCACTAAATTTTTTTTACTAAAAAACTGCTTTAGAAATAATAAAATAATTGTCCCAAACAAAGCCTAAATATGTAGGAGTGTCAGACTTTTTCTGATGTAGAACGGGTATGGGGTTTTGAATGTACTGGGTCTTGAAGAGCAAATCGTGAAGTCTAAACAACAGCTCTTGGTTCTTAGAAGTCTTGGACAACAACTCGTAATGTTGAGAACTCCGAGGATAAAGGTGAAATGAAGCTCTGATCTTAACTGGATAGCAGTTGGGAGGCCTTCTTGGACAGCTTCCTTGCTGGTTTTGGCTTTCCTGGACTGGTGACAGCAGCCAATGGTTATCCACGCAACTGGACAGCAGCTAGGAGGTCTCCTAGGACAGCTTCATTGCTGATTTGAGCACTCCTGGATAGAGGACAGCAACCTGGATTTGTCCAATCAGCTGGACAGTAGGTGAAAATGCAGGAAACGTATGTATCAGCCCTTGAGAATCCTTTGTACAGCAAATTGATAACTTTCAATTAAGATTGAAGGGATTAAATCAATCCTCATTCAAAATTTGAATTGACTTAAATTTAGGGAGTGATTATGGGTCTTTAATGACAAGGATTAATGAGAAAGAGGGAGGGGTGGGTGGGCCGGCCTAGATAGAGAAGGGAAGAATTGTGTCCAAATTCAATGAATGTGGACCAAGCAATGAATTGCAATTAATGACTAAATCTGAGAATTAATCTCAAATTTAAGGTGGTTGATTATTATTTTCTTCAAGGGCATAGGCTTAATTAGAAAACATTTGAAATTCAAATTATTTTGAAACGACGTGATGGTAGAAGTAGGGAGAGGATGAAGATGACGACTAGAAACAACAAGAAGGAACAAAAACAAAAGATTAAAGATAAAACTGCGAGCTTTGGACTCTTCTGAAGACTGACAGGTGATACATTGCCCTCCTCCAAGGGACTTCAAGCCACGAGCTCGGACCCATCCTGCGGCTGGTGGAAACTCCGACTCCCTCCCATAGAGATTTCACTAACGTTCTTCCCAAAGAACACAAATGCAAAACACAATTTTTTTTTTTTTTATAATTCCATCATCACATCGTCTCCATATCCACCTTGCCGCCGGCCTCTTACTCTCCCCATTAAATTACCGGCCTCCCATCACCAATTCACTTCCCTAGCCAATCCGCCCCCTTCCCTCATAATTGCCCTTCATTATGATGATTTCAATGATCATAATGATTCCCTAATTTAGCTACATGTGAGAGGGAAAATTTGAATTCATTTGAAATTCAAATTTTGAATTTCGAAATCTTTCCTATTTTAGAATTCCAAAATAGGAAAGTTAATCATGACATCAATCTAATTCAAAATAGATTGGATTCAATATTAATTTTCCTAAATCATAATCCTTGTTTGGAAACCTCCTTTTGGAAAACCTTGATTGTTCAATCAAATTTGAATTTTGAAATCTTTCCAAATTTAGAACTCTATTTTTGGAAAGTTTTCAAGTCAAATCCACATTAATCTCTAATTGGATTGGATTTAAAATTCCCCATTCATAGCTTTCATATTTAGCCCCATGTGTTTTAGGGAATGATTTGAATTCAAATTCAAAATAATTCGAATTTCAAATGTTTCTAATTAAGTCTATGCCCTTGAAGGAAATAATAATCAATCACCTTAAATCTGAGATTAATTCTCAGATTTAGTCATTAATTGCAATTAATTGTTTGGTCCACATTCATTGAATTTGGACACAATTCTCCCCTTCTCTCTCTAGGCCGGCCCACCTCTCCCTCTTTCTCATTAATCCTTGTCATTAAAGACCCATAATCACTCCCTAAATTTAGGTCAATTCAAATTTTGAATGAGGATGTATTTAATCCCTTCAATCTTAATTGAAAGTTATCAATTTGTTGTCCAAAGGATTCTCAATGGCTGGTACATACGTTTCCTGCATTTCCACCTACTGTCCAGCTGATTGGACAGATCCAGGTTGCTGTCCTCTGTCCAGGAGTGCTCAAATCAGCAATGAAGCTGTCATGGGAGACCTCCTAGCTGTTGTCCAGTTGCGTGGAGAACCATTGGCTGCTATCACCAGTCCAGGAAAGCCAAAACCAGTAAGGAAGCTGTCCAAGAAGGCCTCCCAACTGCTGCCCAGTTAAGATCGGAGCTTCATTTCACCTTTATCCTCGGAGATCCCCAACATTACGAGTTGTTGTCCAAGACTTCTAAGAACCAAGAGCTGTTATTTAGACTTCACGATTTGCTCTTCAAGACCCAGTACATTCAAAACCCCATACCCGTTCTATATCAATTTGGTATCAGAGCCAGGTTGGCATGCATGACATGCTAGAAAAACATCTTAGGATCTAATCTTGCGTTATCATTTAATTTTTGCATGCATATCATCGCATATCTAATTTTATTCACTGTTTTTCACTGTTTTCTTTACATTTCCTGCACGCATCTAGTTGAGTTAGGTTATATTAACTAGTGTCTTAGTGCTCCTCTTTTGTCCGTAACGTTTCTAAGTGTTTAGAGCAACTACACCTTGAAGTTAAGCTGCTGTCCTCACTGTTCCAGCAATTGTTAGACATCGTCTAGTGAACCTAAAGTCACTGTTTAGGTGTTGTCCGCACCTTAGGACCCTTCCTAAACCCTGAGACAACTTAGACCTTTGCTGTCCTAATCATTCAGGAAGTATTTGGAGACTTTTGGAACATAATTTTAGAGTGTCTAGGTGCTGCCCTTTAACCCTAACCCTCCTTAGTATCCCTTGCACCCAATCTTCATTAGGTTTCACTTAGCGCTTTCTCATGGATCTGATAAGACTCCAAAAGAGAGATGACATCATTAACCTAGTGGGCACTATGACTAGAATTATGACGGAGAAACCTATTGACTGTCCCAACTCTAAGTACGTGCCCCACTCAATCAATCAAACTAGTTGGAAGATGCCCCACTCAGCTTATCACCCTAGACCTGAGCCTAGGCCTCCACGACCTCACTTAGAGTCACCTTACCGTCTGCCTACCTTTGATGGTTCTTCGTACCCTTACTACTTTAGGGAATGGGCTAGACAACTAGAGGACTATTTTGAATCATGTCATATCCCTGAGTCCCACCAGGTTAGCATCGTTAAGTCTCACCTAAAAGGTCAGGCTCTTCAATTTTGGATGAGATTGGAAGATCATAAAGAGTCTCGTGGTGAGTACCCTACGTGGAAAAACATGAGGCGAGAACTTAATTTAAAATACCGACCATCTAATAGTGACCGTCATCTAGAGCACCACCCTATCTCTTTTGTTGGGACAACTCGTGGACATTACTGTGGTCGAGACCACCCACCCACTAGTAACATCAGAATTGCTGCCCCACCCTGTAGGTCTTCACCTAACCATGATGGCCGACCCTCTATTGGGTCTTCAGTTAAATCGGTCCCACATGACTCCCCACTTGTACCGACTTCTAGCCATCTCAGTCAACATTTAGCCTCTCCAATCCCGCCGGCTTCATCCCCTCCACCCAAACTCGCCGGCTTCTTCCCACAACCCTCTCTTCTTCCCCACCGAAATTTCCCATCCCCCTCCAAATTCCCTCAATGAATTTTGAATTTCAAAATTCAAACCTCCCTTAATTGCCTTCCTAAAATAACTCATATCAATTTGAAAAGTGCCTTTATTTGAAATCAATTCTCCTTTTGAATTTCAAATACTTTCCTCTTTGATAATCCTTAATTAGGAAGCCTCCCATAATTTCATCTTGTATTCAAAGCCTTCCTATTTTATACATCTTAATTTGGTAACAATTTTAATTCAAAATTCAAATTAATTTGAATTTGAATTTGTTTCCTAGATTTGGATTTTATTTAAATTAGAAAAGTTGTTTAAATTAGGTCCAATTAAATTTTTGATTGGATTTGATTTCAATTAATCTTCCTCAATTTCGGTTTCAATCAAGGCTCACTTTAATTCTCTTTCCCTAAACTCTCTTCTCTCTCTACCCGCCACCCCCTCTCTCCTATATCCTCTCTCTACTTGATTAATGCTTCTCCATTAAGGCCCTCAATTTCTCTCCTATTTTAATTAATTCCTTCCCAAAAAAAAGGAACTCTATTAAGGAATTAATTAAGTACATCTTCCCTCCCTTTTCCATTTAGTTTGAAATTCAAATTTCAAATGACCCCCTCCCCCCATATCTGTTCTACCCCTTCCCCTTGTCTTTCTCTCTCCAATTACACTTAAAGCCCATTTAATATCTCCCATAACTCTCTCCAAAACTGCCACCCCTGGCCTTAATTATGGATTAATTTGAAATTCAAAATTAATCCCTCTCCTTCTCCTTAGGAAATCTGAATTAACTTCAGATTTTACTAATCCCTCAACCACTTAATTCCCTTCCCAAATTAAAACCACTGATTAGGCAAGCAATAACTCCCCTCTTTCTACTCGCCTACCTATCCCCAGCTCCGAGAATTAATTCCCCAAATATGAGACAGCCTTGGGAGAAGATTTGGATCCCATGCACCCTTTAGTTCCCATTCCAACGGATCAACAAAAGCTTTGTTTTCCTGAGAAGAGCTGCTGTCCAGAATTCTGAAGATTGAGAACGTGTTGTCCAAGAGTTCTCCACAAGTCCAGATTGCTGTCCAAATTCTCCCAAAGGTGCAGTTTTCTGTCCAGGAAAATCTGCACATGCTTCCTGCTGTCCAGCCAAGTGCAAGGCCTTCAAACGTTGTCCTGGCGTTTCACATTGCTGATCGCACCTTCGGGGAGGTTCTCAGGTGTCACGTACTTCCTTCCAAGCCCTCCTACAGCCCCCAAAACATCATATCTTCTGATTATGTGGGTAAACTCTCTCTCCAAACTCTCTTATCTTCCTAGTGCACTTACTACTTGTGGTTCTATGTTGATTCACGACAATCTTGCTAATTCTTCCCGTTACAGCCTAGTGATTAAAGCCTAGTAATTAGAAGAGTTGAGTGAGGGAACTCCTCAGAGTGACTAGTCTTATTGTTAGCATTGGGATTTATGGTTGAAAACCAATCATGTATGCAACGTCACATTAATTGACTAGTTTGCAATCTTAACTTCCACGCATGTGATTTAGCCTAAGCTTGTTTTATCGCCTTATTATTTTATCTTAGCGTTTAAATTGGCATAAGTTTTATTTAGAATTGTTCTTGAACAGTTAAGCGTGCAAATTTCCCTAAACAACTCATCTTCGCATGTATTGTTTCACATCATTTTCTTATTGGAAAAAGCCCATATTGCCCGCACTATAAAAAATTATATTTTAAAGCAGCAAGCTTGCAACTATATTTACAGCCTTTACACTTCTGCAGCACTTGACATCCAATGCACTCACACAACACCCTCAATATAGAGAAATTATTTTGTGAGAACTCCGAAGGGGAAGAACCGTCCAAACATATGAGTGTACACACTATGTACATATTTATACAGTGTGTACATAGTGTGTATAATTACTTGTCCGGACGGTTCATCCTGTTCTGACTCCGAACAGAATAATTTCTTCTCAACATGAAATCATGTGACACGACCGAGCTATGTGCCATGTAATAGGGAAGTAGTGAGTATGATATATATACATTGGAAGCATGATTACCAAGGAAAAAATAAACAAATCGATGAATAAACAAGGCCAACCTGTCTTGTTTGAAAATGCATAATTGAATCCCTGTCCTTCTTATCACAATGAAGGCAGCGTAATCACTGCTTATTTTATATGGTTAGTTAACTCTACTGAAATGGAAAGTTTACTTATAGGAACTCAGGACGAAATGCAATTACACGAAAAAATAGCCCATGGTAGGGATATAGTGTGTAAAGTTTAAATATGCAGTGAATTCCAACACAGCAATCCCAAGATATATCTTTGCAAAAATATTATGAACTTTTATGAAGACTCCATACCTTGATAATTGGCTTTTCAGTCATGATAATGGTAACCCATCCAACGTATGGTAAAAACCTATAAGCATAAATAACTTCAAAATAAAAAACAGACAGATCTATGCAGGAAGAGCAAAGTATAGTTGAATATGCAAGTATTTACCCTACAGCACGCCCCATTATATGATGTTGCTGAAGCCAAAGTTGACCATGAGCATAAAGAAGTCTGTCATCACCAAAATTATTATCACCTGCAAAGATGGGCATGTGTGACTGGTAAAGTATACAAGACTGCAAGAAAAACATGCTGAAACATTTCTTCCATTGTAAGGTTATCTTATATATGGATGAATATGATATGCCTTGGAAGCTAAATCAGCAAGAAAACAAAAGAAAAACTGCAGAAAATTTGAGAAACGATAGCTGATTTGGGTATTAATACTTCAACACGAAAACAAGATACAACAATCTACAATTAAAAAGAGATAGATAGACTCTCCCAAACCACCTAAACACCGCTAGAAGTACTCAAAAAAAGAAAACTACAGCAAGAAATCAAATCACACATAATCCCATATCTTTAAAATCAGCCCTAAATAAGCTCTCTTAATTCCCCCCAAAACAACCCTCTTGCCTTAATTTTCTCCTCCAGTTTGAAGTCAAATTCCTCATTAATTCCCTCATTAATCCTTCTCCTTACATATTGAATTATAAGTTGGATGAGCCCCACAAAGAGGGTTGAAACCCTTGTTGTTTCTTCCCTGCCCGGTTATGCTGGTTCGGCTCTTGTTGGATTGGCTCCGCCCCCTCCCGTATCAATACTCCCCTCCCCAAAATGCACCTTGTCCTCAAGGTGGAAGGTTGTAAACTGTCTCCTAATCGTCTCGTATAGTTCCCATATGGTATTGTGCTCTCGCAAATCCTTCCACTTGATTAACACCTCATGTGCCCATGTCTCTCCTCCGCGCATACCTGCTACTTCTAGGGGTTCCAAAATGGCCTCCATGTCCTTTGTCAAAGTCAGGGGCAGTGACGATGGTGTATGCTCTCCTATCACCTTCCTCAACTGTGAGACATGAAAGATTGGGTGCAAAGCTGATGAGCATGGTAGCCTCAATCGATAGGCTACTACTCCAATGCGCTCCAATATCATAAGGCCTAAAGTATCATGGGGACAGTTTATCATTCCTCCTTCAGGCTTGTGTTTTCTATCTCCAGAACCTCAATTTTAAGTAAATCATATCTCCTGGCTCGAAGTTTATTTCTCGCATATGCTCATCAGCCTTCATTTTCATGATCTATTAGGCTCTCAACAAATGCCCTTGAGCTCAGATAATACTCTCTCCCTCTCCTTTAAGTACTGCTCTACCCATCATGAATCAAATGAGGTGGATCTCTCCAATAGAGAAACCTAAAGAGGAAGGTCTTTGCTGCTAAATGGTACGAGGTGTTACACAAATATTCGGCCTAAGCAATCCAGCTTGCCCAACTCTTCGACATGTCTCATACAAAAGATCTCAAATAGATCTCTACACTTCTATTGACCACTTATGTTTGGCCATCTTTCTAGGGGTGGTAGGTTGTACTTCTCTTCAGAACTGCCCCCTATAAACAAAATAACTCCCTCCAAAAGTGGTTGAGGAGCACCTTGTCCCTGTCTAACACAATGGCTTCCAGAAATCCATACAAGCGCACCACTTCTCGTATGAAAACAATGGCTTCCAGGCATCGTCACCTCCACCCACACCCTCTACAGTAGGGCTAGGGGCTATATAATCTTGCTGGTAGCATGGCTAAGTACTTTTGACTTTGGCACACATCGCATCTAGCTACCCAGTCCTCTACATCGCGACGCATTCCCACCCAGTATAATTCAGCTGATAATCGACTATAGGGTTTTTGAGCTCTTGAATGTCCTCCAACTGTATTGCCATGAAACTCCTGTAGCAGCTTGGGGATGTATCCCAATCCTCTAGGTAGAACAAATCTCCCCTGATGTAGCTGTTGGACTCTGTGAGTTCTAAAAGCTAAAATGCATCACTAAAAACTCATAATGAGTTCTAAAAGTTGTCTTTTGCACATCCCCTAGCTTCATTCTAAGCTGGTGGCACCATGATTTCAGGTCAATCTTTGAGAAGATGATCGCCCCAAATAGTTCATCTAACAACTCATAAATCACAAGAATAGAAACCTTGTCAAACATAATTTCCTTGTTTAAGGTTTCATAATCCAAAAACAATCTCCAACTGTCATCCTTTTCACTAGTAAAGCAGGGCTGGAAAAGGGGCTCACACTGAGTCTTATAATCCCTGCCTCCAGTATCTCTCTAATGAGTCTCTCTATCTCATCCTTCTGGATCTGCGGGCACTAGTAAGGACAAACACTGATAGGAGAAGCTCCTTGGTTCAAAGTAATCGTGTGCTAGTGCTCTCAGGGTGGCGATAATCTGTTAGGATGTTGAAAAATGTCAAAAAACTGCTGCAGAAAATGGTGTACACACTTAGGGACCTTATCTGTCTATAAATCTCGGTGCCCCTCCAAACTCTGTAGCTCTACCAAAGAGCTTAGTCCTGCTCCCTGTATCGCCTTGATCATGGTTTTAGTGAAACCATAGTTCTATATAGGCTGGCATCCCCTCGCAGCACAACTTCTTCCTTTCCAGATGTACCTCCATAGTGAAAGACTTACAATCCACCTTGGTCTCTCCAATCGTCTGCAACCACTTCATCCCTAAGATTATATCAGTGCTTCCCAATTTCAAAGGAAGAAAATCCTCCACTATCTATATACCTTGGAGTGTCAGCACCAACCCTCTGCAAATTCCCCTACTCTTCTCTACCGTTCATGTTCCAATCATGACTCCAAAGTTCACTATATCTACTAACTTTAATCCCAACTGATCTGCAACCCAGAGGGAGATAAAGTTATGAATAGCCCACTATCCACCAAAAGCACCATTGGTGGCTCCCCAATTTTCCCACTCAAATTCATGGTGTGATTTAGAGTAAATCCCACCACGGAGTTCAAAGACACCTCCACCAAGTCTAGGTGTAACTGCTCCATTTCCCCTACGACCTGCTCTAGCTTGTTCCCGCTCCACTATTCCTCTTCAAATACCATCACGGTTTGAAGGACTCGATTCTTGCGCTTATGTCCCAGTGCAATCTCATCACGCCTGAACCATAACCATTTTCCCCGCCTATCTTGCACCTCCGCTTCTATAAGGCGTTTGAAATTGTCTCTGGGGCAATCTCCAATGCTCTTCCCCTTTGATGATTCCCTCTAAAATGACATGATCTGGGTCCTCGATGCCAAGGTCGTGGAAGTATTCATGTAAGCCCCTCCCATGGTGTTTCCCCGGCTGGTCTTTTCCCTCTTATGTTTCTCTTCCACCCTTTGCTCCAGTTCCATCGTCTCTCTAAGCCCCCTAAGCCTCAACACCTTGAGCTCTGCTCGTATGTCTTCCTTAAAGCCCTTCATGAAATTTTCCTCCAAACCTTCTTTAGAAATTCCCCTCAATATACCCGACAGCAACTCAAATTTCTCTCAATACTCCGTGACTGTCTCCTCATGAGTTAAGGCATAAAAGTGATCATGGAGGTCTCCTTCCCGGATAGCTCGAAAATGTTTCAACAAACAATCTTTAAATGATCTCCATTAATCTATCAGATACCTAACCTATCTCCATTGAAACCAAGCTAAGGCTTTGTCCTCCAAACATAGCCCCATCACCATGAGTTTTTCCCCTTCCGT
This sequence comes from Dendrobium huoshanense, assembly GCA_016618105.1. Taxonomy (NCBI): domain Eukaryota; kingdom Viridiplantae; phylum Streptophyta; class Magnoliopsida; order Asparagales; family Orchidaceae; genus Dendrobium; species Dendrobium huoshanense. The sequence continues at coordinate 51,140,528 of CM028357.1, read as the reverse complement.
CGGCCCATTGATAGCATCCCTGATCAGGTATTTTTAGCTTCCTTGATCTAGCCTCTATACCCCAATGATTTCTTCCTCCGTTAGTTCCTCTCGTATAGTGATGATGTGATTCTCTCCCTTCCTCCCTTGGCTGATTTGGAACCCGTGATTCAGCCCAACCATTGCTTCCTCTGGTTCACCTTCCCTCCTGGCTGGGTGGTCTCCAAAAGGGTTTGGCCTCCCCTCTTCTTGCTGACCTTTCTTCGGGATAGCCTAATAAACCTCCCATCGAAACCCCTCAAGATGATCCTTGAGCAAAAACACTTGCCACTTCATCATCATCCTCCTAAATTTTATTTCCCTTTGAATCAGCCCTGGGAATAGCTTGTGAAGCCTTCAACTGCATCTCAATCAATTTCTTCATCATGGCTTCCATGTTCTCAAATGGGTTTTCAATGGATGAAAGCCTTCCTTCCACAGTTGTGAACTTCCCCTCTATCCAAGAATATTTCTCCTCCATTGCAGCCTTGAGTTGTCTATCTCACCTTCCAATGCATTTATCTTCTTTGTTGTCATTTACCTTGCTCTGATACCATTTTGATATGCCTTGGAAGCGAAATCAGCAAGAAAACAAAAAAAACTGCAAAAATTTTGAGAAACGATGGCTGATTTTGGTATTAAAACTTCAACACGAAAACAAGATACAATGATCTATAATAAGAGAGGTAGATTGACTCTCCCAAACCACCCAGATGCTGCTAGGAAGTCCTTAAAGAAGAAAACTACATAAAGGATCAAATCACACATAATCCCATAAACCATAGAACCAGCCCTGAATAAGCTCTTAATTCTCCCCAAAATAGCCCTCTTGCCTTTTTTAATTCCATCCCCTATTTTGAATTTAAATCCCTCATTAATTCCTTTCTTAATCTTCCTCCTTATAAATGGAATTATAGGTTTGATGGGCCCCACAAGGGGGTTGAAACCCCTACTGTTTCTTCTGCTCGGTTCTGCTGGTCTGGCTTTTGTTGAACCGGCTAGCTGAGCTGGCTGCCCCCTCCCGTATCACAATACGAGTAAACGTTTGGCCGCAAACATATAAAAGATACCAAACGAGTAGATTGGGCAACAGTGAATCAATGAGCAGTGAGGTCACGGGTTCAATTCCAAAGGAGTGATACAATAGTCAATACTCCACCAAAACATAAATTTAAGTCACTGCCACATCCATGAAGGTGTGTACATGCATATGCGAATAATTAAACTTGATTATAATCATTATACTTGAATTTATTTTAGAATATCAGAGGAGAGCTTGATGAGGACATCGACAGACGCTACAGACATGTTTATCGCCGGCGAAACCGCAGATCGACGGCCACGATTCAGCGTCTCTACTTTTGATATAGATGTTATGATTATTGTCTTAGTTATTTTCTGTTTTTCCCATTTTACCCCTGTGGGGAGTTATCTGTCTTGTAGCCCTTGAGGGCATTTGAGTCCTTTTTATTTTATGTCTTTGTTAGAGGCTATATATAGCCTTCATATTGTAATTTTGATGCTTAATGAATATTTGAATACAATTTGATGTTATCTTCTTCTTCTTCTTGTATGAGAGCGAGAGAAGGGTGAGGGAGCTCAAGGGGAGCAATTTGCAAGGCCCACCAGTCGTTGGAAGAGTCCTCGACTCGTGGTTTTCTTCTTTTATTTTATTGGTTTTCCTCATCTCCACACCCTCCCTCATCACTCGACGGCATCCATAGCACCATCACCATCCAAGTTCAACTTCGCTCGTGGTTCAAAGCATTCTTCCCAAACGCCCAAACCAGCCCCTACTTCACCCACCCGTCCACAACATCCCCACCCGTCCAGCTCACCCCTTGCCGCCGCCCACCCCCTTCACCATCCATTCATCTTGTTGTTGATCCACATCATCACAAAACTTTCCCAATGAGGTTGATCATGATATGATGATTTGGCTCCATTTGAAATTCAAATTTTGAAATTCAAATCTTACCAAATTTGAAAAAACCAAATAAGGAAAGTTTTATTCATGATCCCAATTTGAAATTCTAATAAATTGGACCTCATGAAAACTTTCCTAATTCTTCCTCCCACTTTGGAAACTCCCTAAATCCCTCCCCAAATTCCTCCCCAACCTCTCTATGCCGCCGGCCAACATGGAGAAGCCCCAATAATTGCTCTTTAATTCCCCCATCAATTCCTTTGAAATTTGAAACTAATTTCAAATGGAATTTCCCTCCAAACATCATTAATTCTGAAATTTATTTCAGATTTAATTAAGGAATTACTAGGTTTACAATTTCAAAACCTAGCCTCTCCTTGTGGAACCCGCCGCCCCTTCCCTTGGAGATCCCGCCGGCTTCTCATCCCCATCCTCTCTTCTCTTGGGCGCAAGGCTCCCCCTTCATCATCACTCCAAGTTCGTTCTCTTGGACGATTGGCTAACATCAAGCATGAATGGCGGACCCGGAGTTTGAGTGGGGCCTTTATTCAACGCCGACGGGAGCATCAACATCCTAAGATCTCCGTGCTTCGACGTAGGATTTGAAGACGAAACCACCGTGGAAGAATACTTGGAGAGAGTCGTGCCAATCCTCGCGAGCATCTACGACCGAAAATTCTCAAAGCACGTTTGGAGCCTCGACGGTCGTCTACGACTTCCATCCCAACCGGCAACTTTTCCTCCGACGAAGTTCTTCGGTGCCCTCTCCCTAGTGGTAACTTCTTTCATCGCTTGGATCTTCTATCTCCGCCAAAAGTCCACTACCCCTTGAGTGATACGGCCCCAAGGTGAAACTCTCATTGTTAAACGTTGGGTTTTGTTATTGTACTTTGCATAATAAATTCTCCTAGAACTTTGATTGAATCGGCTTGGTTAATCTCTATTGCGAATCTTTGGCCTAAGCAAGTTGATAATTTTAGATTCCTAACTCAAATTTTAGGTGTTAGTTTTAAATTCATAAGAAGCAACACTTTAATCTTTTCTTTTAAATTTCTAAGCAAACTCCTCGTAGTTTTACATCAGAGCTGTTCTAACAATATTTTTTTTTTTTTGCCCACCATCTTCTAAGACTGTCATAGACAAGATGGGGACAAGTTTCATCATTTTTCATATTGATTTACCAGCAATAAAGCAAATGTTGGAAATAATGATAGTTGAACTAGACCGGATAAAAAGTTCATATCACTCAAATATAACACCAATCAATACCATCAAATATGCTCATAAACAACCAGTATAGAAAGTTATAGATCGTTTTAAAATCTTACATAAAAAACACAAATCCCTTCTCAAGCAATTGAAACTATCAATCAAGAACTTTCTATGCATCCAAAGCTCTATTAAATACTAGATATTGCAAGATGTTAGGTTGCTGTTAGTTTTAATGATATTATTAAAGAGCAATGGTCATGATATATGGTTGAGAGCCATCAGGTTGAAATTTGAACTTGAGAAATACTGTAATTCTCCTCTTAAGGGGAGCAAAGCTCATCTCATAAATATAGATATATGTTTTTTTAAGTGAAATCAAGGGGCTTGACATATATTGTTCATCATTAAAATATATATATATATGCTTTAAATAAGTACTATGCAATGTCAATTGCGGCAAATTTTAAATGAGTACTACGCAGTCAGAAGCAATGATTTTTGGTCTGAAACAAACTTTCGAATATAGCCAAAAATCAAGTTGAAACTAAAAATCTAGTTGTCCCTATCCAAAACTCTTGAAACCAAAACTTCTTAGTGGGTGGCCAAACATATATTAAAACTAACAATTAAAATCTTAGCATAAAAAACATATTTTATTCAAACAATTGAGTGAAACCTAATAAATACAACAATAATTTTATTTTAAATTCTTTAACGAAGTCCGAACTTTAAGAAGACCACCTAATAAAGAGTTATAGAAAATAATAAACAACAATTCAAATAAATGAAAAAAAAAAAGGTTAGACCGATAAATATTTGCCAATCCATCATAATGAATTAGAGCCTAATTTTACAAATTCACTGCCATTTAGCCACAAATAAACAGCGCAAGAAACTCTCACATTAATGACAATAAGCATCATTAAGAAAAAAAATATAACATATTTTTTCAACATAAAATAGTTGAGAATTATTCTATGTAACATGCTCATAAACTAGTCGAAGGTCCTTGCATCTAATTCATGCCATATTATAGACAATACAAATGGCGATTTAGGTACCTTTCGTGAGCACATCCACTTCTCCAGTATCTTGCCTCTCGTGAACCTGGATTTATAACCAAAAAGAGACATGTAAAGATTATTTAAAAAATAATGAAATAATAAGCTTTTTCACGAGTAAAAAAAAATCACAGAATTTTCTCAACTAAAAAACTGAAAAGACAACATAAATTAAAATACAAAGGTACTTGCTTTCTGTTTGGTCTTGAAAAGATGATTAAAAACGCAATGAGACAAAAGAATTTTCACTAGAAAAATAAGAACCAAAGAACTTCCCACAAAGAGAAACTAAAAAGACAAAATGATGAGGACATCCATAGAAGATTCCGGCACACGTACTATCGGAGGGGTCGTCGAGAGACGGCCATGATTCAGAGTATTTATTTTTGATGTTTTATTTTATCCATGTCATTTATATTTCCTGTTTTCCATTTGTACCCCTATGAGGCAGTTTGTGTTTATTGTAGCCCAAGGGCAATGTCGTCTTTATGACTTTTATTTTTGGTCGGCCTATATAAAGGCTTTGCCATTGTATTTGAGATTAGTTTTGATGAAATGAAAATTTGCTTTATGTTCTCTTTGTGAGTGCATTTCCCTCAAATCTCTTAGTGAGTTTTGGAAGAGCTAGATCTCTTTGTGAGTTCTAGACCTTCTTCCCCATTGTCTTTGTGATCAATTGGTTTGAGAAAGTCAAGGTGAATCCATCCATGATTTTCTTCTTAAGCTTCCTTCCCACGACCTTCTCCACCAAGTGTTTCTGCCGCCCCTCCCTATCAAACCGCCGGCCTGCAGGCCATTGGCCAGCCCACCAGCCCTTGCCGCCACCTCCCCCTAACCCACCCAGACCACCGGCCACCAGGCTGCCGCCTCCCGCCGACCAGCCAACCCCCACGCCGTGGCCGCCCCCCTGCCCCCTCCTCTAGCCGCCGGCCCCCCTTCCTTTGAATTTCAAATTTGAAATTCCAAAGTTTCATGAGCCATTAAATGTTTCCTAATTTGACTCCCTAATTTATACAATCAATTTAATTGAATTTCAATTTCGAATTTGAAATTCAAATTAATCCCATTGATTGTCTTCATATTAGGAATCTCCTCCTTTTTAGAAAACTGAAATTTAAATTCAGATTTTTGTTAAAACTGAAATTAAGGTTGTGGTCCCCACTCAATTGAAACTCAAGCCCCTCTCTCCTATTCATGTGACCGGCCCCTTCATGGGCTCTTTCTCTCTCCCTAATTAATTATAATTCCCCACAAAATCAGCCCCAACTCCCTCTTCTCATTGCCGCCCCCCTCCTTATTGGAATTCAAATTGAATTCCACAATTAACCCCCATCCCTCTCTCCCAAAATCTGAGAAAATTTCAGGATTCCTGAAATTCTCTTTTGTTGACCTCTCAACCTAGCCACCCCTTCAAGCCTTCACGCCGGCCCAATCCCGGCTCCTCTCTTGCCACCACCACACATTCTTGTCCTCCCTTTGGTGCTCATTCTTTTCCGGCAATGATGCATGGCGGATCCTGAGCTTGAAGGCGGACTTGTGTTTGACGTCTACGGGAACATTCACATTCTTCGATCCCCCTTCTTCGACGTGGGGTTTGACCACGACGACAACACAATTGGAGGTTACTTGGATCGAATCCTCCCCACCCTTGTGCACGCCATTGACAGACAATTTGCATACTACAAGTGGATCATTGACGGACATCATTCCTTGCCACCTCCACATCCTACGCCTCCCTCTCCATCTCTACGGGTCGCCGGCACCGTCTACCTTGGAGTGATCTCGTTTCTTGTGTGGTTCTTCTTCCTCCAACAACCCTAGACGTAGAAGAGTGATTTTGAGCCTCAAGGTGAGACGATCGCTTTGTTAACCGCCGGATTCTAGTTGGCTAATCATTTTCATTACTTTTGATTGAGGTTGTTATTTTATAGATCTTGCAAACTTAGATGTAACGACTTGCCTAGGCATTGTTAACTTCTAAAATCTTTATTGATATGTCAAATTTGATAAGCATTAAATTGTCTTATCATTGCTCTAACAAAATTTTATTAATTTCTAAGAAACAATTCCTGGTTTCACATCACAAAAGAGATTCAATTACCATGGTATTTGCTTGGACAAGAAATTAAAACATGACCAAGCAGAAAAATAAGAGGCTTTCAATATTGCTTCCATTGATCAAAGAGTTAGTCAAATAATGCAAGGAATATTTACCAATTTGTGCAAAAAATAAGATTCCAAAGAAGAGCTAGAACAGGAAATTCAGATCCAAGCTTCAAATACCAAGCATTCAAGCCTAATGCTGATTCAATCAACGACAAGGAAAGATAACAAGTTAAATAGAAGACGCAAAGCTTAGCTAGAGTTCAACCAGGAAAACAAATAGCCCATTAAACCAAGAATTTCAGATGTCCCGCTGAGAAGGACCCAAAGAAATCCACGCATGTTAAGATGAAGGGTCAAGGATCTTTTCAAGAAACAAAATCAACTTGCATGAACTTATAATAAAGCAACAGAAATACATTTGTAAGTTAAGAAAAATGAAATGATAATTTCAACACCTTCCCATACTTTTTAGGCAAATGGGGCACCTTTAATTTCACCACTCGACACTGGTAATTGCTTGGTGTTTTCAATTTTTCATATACAGTTCACAATTTGTACCTTACCCTTTTCTTCCCTTTTGTCCTTTCTTCTACTACTACTTTCGTTATTTTTTTTTTAAATTCAATCCAGCATAAATTTCAACAACCATGCAAAAAAAAGAGAGGAACTAGTAGTTGGCGGATGAAAAATGGAGGAAGCTAAGAAGAATTAAAGAATAAGTAAAAGGCAAAAGAGGTCATCATCCAACCAATTAAATCAGAGAAAAATATTTAAGGACAAAAAAAGAGGATGACTATTTTAGAAAATATCTCATTTAGACTCATAATCACCATTAGCATTTTAGTATTGTACCAATCATCTGGGGGGTAAATTTTATGGATTCTCCTCAAGTCATTCATGGTTGGCAACAATAATCAAGAGCTATCACAGAGAAAGCATAAATCTTCAACATTAAGATTTAATTGCATTCAAAATTACAGGCTCTTTATAAAACTTATAGGTTTAAGCTGAGAAAGTAATCAAGAAACAGAGAACTCCTTTGAGATTCAAGAACAAGTTACATAAATTGAAATTTAGAGAATAGTAGGCAAGAGAATACCTTGATCACACGATGAACAATTGGAATCTCACGTCCCTGCATAGGTACAAAGCCCGATTAGAATCATGAAAGTGCAATGGTCTCTTACTCCATAAAGCACTAAAAAATTATCATGAAATTGAAAAAAGTTCGATGAGATATCAAAAACAAAAATCAAACTGTGGATAATTAATAGCCTCTATTGCCTTAAGAAGCATAAAACTATCTAACATAAAGTTTATTTTTATTAATCATTAGTTTACTTATTTACAAAGTAATGATCATAACAGAAGGCTGTCACTCAGATATATGCTCGTGAATTTAAATTTCCACATGATGCCATATGCAAATAAATAAACCACCAAAGCTCGAGCACACTCTGAGGCTAATACTATAGTCACACTATCTTGTCCTATACCATACCCTGAAAAATCACTCCAGATTAAATAAGCAATCCATGCCAAGACTAATTAGAAATTAAAATCTGAACCACCAATACTACAGAGATACTCACAATCAATATATTCAAAAGGATACAAATCTCTACAAATAAAGTTCTACCATATTTCAAGATAAAGGTAAATGTAGTTATTTATGTTTGCTTGGCTACAGACCATCTGTAACAAATAAAGTTTCAGATTTTATTCACTTCTGCATGACATGCAAATATCTTTAGTCTTTATTTGAGAAAGTTAGAAATTTTTAGACAAAAAAGTTGTTTTAGAAAACAGTAAGAAATTTGTTCCAAACAGTACGCCTTTTTTATTGCTATATAAAGCTACTTTTAGTACAAAACGTGATGTAAATGGCTCATTCCACTACTCCACATGGCAAGGGAAGTTGGTGCGCCTTAATCTATACTCCATTGCCACCATAAGTCTCCAATCTCCAACAAAAAAAAAAAAGTCACCAATATCCAATCTCATATAAAAAAAAAAGTCTCCAATCTTATCTTTAAAAAAAAGTCCCCAATCTTATCTGATCCTTTCACCAAACTCTTGAACTATTCTAAGCCCTTCCTCCTAACCTAAAACATTCTCAAACCCCTGCTTAAATTCATTTCCTAGTCGGCCAAATAATCTCCAACCTTAGGATATTTTCTAGGATTCACTAGTTCTACCTCACACCCTCATTTTATATCTTCAAATTACATGCACACAAACTGATGAGGACATCGAAGATCTTGAGTTATTTATTTATATGTACTAGTTTATTTCATATTATTGTTTTTCCCTTTATACCCTTAAGGGTGGTCATGTAGTATTGTAGCCCGAAGGGCATTTTAGTCTTTTATTTCTTTTCTTTTCATGAGGCCTATTTATAGGCTAGTTGTTTTGTATTTTGGGATGATGATGATGATTATTGATAATGAAAAGTTTCATGTTTTGTTGGTCTCTTAGTGAGTTCACGTGATCTCTTAGTGAGTTCATGAGAGGAGAAGCCCGAGGAGGGTAATTCGCAATACCCGCCAATATTTGGAAGAGTCCGAGGTTCGCGGTTCTTACGATCTCTTTGTGAGTTCGTTAGTTATCTCTATATTTCTCGTATTTTCTTGTTCTTCTCTTTTCTCCCCTCTTCATCCACAAAGTATTCCCCTAGCTCCATTGCCGCCGCCCCTTGGAGTCCACCCGCCGGCCACCCTCACGGCTCCGGCCGGCCACTTTGCCGGCTACCTCCCCAACCGTCCACTCCTCCCTCCCGCATGCTCCAAATTTGAAATTTGAATTTCGAATTCTTTCGTAATGTGGAAATCCAATTTAGGAAAGTTTTATTTGATAAATTCCAATTTCAAATTAAATTAAATTGGAGTTCTCATAACTTACCTCCACGTCATCACCCACCTTGTTCTTCAAATTTCGAAAATTCAAATTCGAATGAGCTCCAAAATTTTCATAATTGCCAAAGTCCAAATAAGGAAAGAATTGGGTTGAATCCAATTCAAATTTCATGGCATGAGGAGTTACTAATTCTCATCCTAGGTGGCATCCTCCTAATCGGAAATTGATTTATTCACACTAATCTCCCTCCTCTCCTCTCTACATGCCGCCGGCCTCATCAAGGGGGAATCTATTTAATGCTAGTTTAATGCCATCAATGCCTTGATCCAAAATTCAAAGTTCAAAATAACCCCCTTAATTTCATTCATAATCTGAAATTAATTTCAGATTATGTAATGAAACTCCCATTCCCTCTCTTGAAACCGCCGGCCTCCCCCAATTGAGCTCCCAATTAATTCTCATTTAAAGCTCCCTATCTCTAATTAATTTGAATTCAAATTTCAAATTAGTTCCCTCCTTTTCTATTCAAAATCTAAAATTATTTTCAGATTTAGAAGGAAACTTTTCTCTCCCATAATTAATTAACACGCATTAATTGCCTTCCATTACAACTCCCCAATCAATCCCTTAATCTCCTCAGCCCTAGCCGCCACTTCCATGCCCCTCACCTCTCAGTTTTCCTCCTCTCGTGAACTTCTAAGTGCTGTCCCAGTGTATCCGCTGCTGTCCAAGAAATACAACAGGTTTCCCTTGCTGTCTGGCATTCCCCAGAGGCTTATTTTGTTGTCCCAGACCACTCCGATTTAGTAAGCTGCTGGTGGAGCCTTCTGAAAGTTATTCAGGCTGCTATCTGGCGCCTCACAAGTGTCAAACTGCTCCTCAAGACTTTACGTGCTGCTGTTTACACCTCTCTAGTTGCTGTCCATAAGTTTGGAGCCTCTTTCCCTGAGAATCCTGCCCTTCTACCATACAGAATTGCTGACCCAGGAAAGCCAGATTGATGTTCTAACTTCGAAGACTAAGGAGGGTGTTGATTTGAAGCTTCGACTACCGCCTAAGGTCTGGTAATGGTAAATTATTTCCCCAATCTCTTATCTTCCTAGTTATCCTACTATGTGGCTTAATCGATTCATAAGAAGCTTGTTAATGTTCATCCGCTAAAGCCTAGTAAGTTAGAGAGTTTAGTGAGGGATCCTTGCATAGTAACTTATCATATTGTTAATCTAGGGATATCTTGTTGAAAACCATCCATGTATGCAACATCAGATTAATGTGATTGTTTTATGATCTTAGCTTTTACGCTCGTGATTCGGCCTAAGCTTATTTTACCACTCATAGTGCTTTCTTTTGTCGTTAGAACATTCATTGTGAAGATATGATTATTATGGCTTCTAACATTAAGCGTGCAAACTCCCTAAGTTAATCATCCTTGCAAGTATGTATCACCTCACAAACCCTAAACATATCCTCATCATTTAACACCTTCATTAACATCTGCATCCACAACTTAAACTTCTTGCACAGCCACTATTAGTCCCCCATCATTAGAATGTTTCTAGCCATTTCAAACCAATTTTTAAATCTAGTAAGGATCACTATTTATTCTAATATTTTCAAGAGTACATGCTCATACATGCAAAAGACTTCTCTCTAGTATATGCTTCAATTGGCATATATCAAAGAGACTGTAGGGAGCCAAAGGTCATATATTCAAAGAGAAAAAACAAAATAAGTATTTATCCTTCAAACCTCTTGAAATTAATTTAGAGTAGCATATTTCTCTCAACTTCTAGTTATTGTGTTGCATATTTTCATTACTTCTTTCACAATCATTTTATGTCTAGATTATGCAGTCTTTGTAATAGTTAAATGATAGCCTAAGTCACCACCAAATTGTTGGATTACATTGGATGAAAGTATCCCAAAAAGTTTATAAGATTAAGCTTAGAGATGGTACTCTCAAGGGTGACAACATATGACACATGAAAACCCAACTCAGATCCGACACGAAAATTCCGAGTTCGGGTCATCGACCCGTGACCCATTTAACAAACGTGTTGGGTTTGGGTTGAATTTTTTGACCCGATTGATATATCAGGTCAGGTTCGTGTTAACCCGCAAACTCGAAAACAACCTGTTTGGCCTGAAATTGCGCTTGCCCCTGCACTCGTGCTAGCATTCCATACTCATGCTCGCCCACTCACGGCTCGCCCTTGCGGCCTCACCCCCTTGCCCTCACCCTTGCGACTTCAGCCACTCGTCTGCTCGCTGCACTCGTGGGTTAGCGGGTCGGGTCAACCTAGGTTAGGGTCAAGTCTGGGTCTAAATTGCTAACCTATTTGTGATGTAAAATGAGATGATTCCAGGAATTGTACTTAAGAATTTGAACAAGAGATTATTTAAGTAACATAATTGCAAATGAAATATTGTTCTCAATTCAAACTTTCCGGAAATCTAATTGTAACTATGGCTAGGCAATTATTTGCAAGTAAATTAGCAAGACCAAGAAAAATAACAACGTTAGTAATGTAAAACAAATGAGATGCTCAACAAGATCCCAAGGTTAACAAAGTGATTTTCACCTTGAGGCCACTCTCATTTACCTACCACTAGGATTGTTGGGAAAAGAAGAGCCACACTATGGACGAGATCACTCCTAGGGCGACGGCACCGTAGATCCGAAGGGATGGAGAGGTCGGCGCAATATGTGGAGGTCTTGCAAAGCGACGTCCTCTGACAATCCAAGTGTACTCTGAAAAGTGATCGTCAACGGTCTCTATCAAGGTGGGTACAATCCGAGCCAAGTAATCCTCGACGGTGTCGTCGAAGTCAAATCCAACGTCAAAGAAGGGGGACCGGATGATGTCGACTCGTCCTTGACCGTCGTATTCAAACCCGAAGTTCCATTCGGGTACTTCCATGCCTCATTGAGAGTGGAGGGAGAAGTGTTTCACCGGAATCTCCAAGGTGGAGCTTGGGAGCCGGCGGGTTGCAAGCCAAGGGAGGCCGGCGGTGGGCTTTGGGTGAGATGAAGGGAAATTATGAGGAAAATATTTAGGGATGGAAGTTCAATTCAAAGCAATGAAGGCTTTAATTAAACTTTAATGGAAGGGAGGAGAAGGGGGAGGGAAATTAGGGGAATTCAAATTAATTCAAGTTAAGGAGGAGTAATTAACTCCTTAAAGGGTGGCTCAATAAGGGGGGCCGGCGGGTCAATAGGAGAAAGAGGGGGAAGGGGGCGGCGGTTCCATAGGAGAGGGAGGGATTTGTGGGATGAGGTGGCTTCTTAATTCACTTGGATTGATGACATGGAAAAATAAGAAAATAAAAACTCCAATTAATACTAATTTGAAATTGATTAATTCATGACAATTTTCCTAATTTGGAAATTCCAAATTTGGAAATAATTCAAAATTTTGAATTTTCAAATTTCAAATTTCAAATTCCCATGCGAAGTTGGGAGGGATTGGGCCGGGAGGAGGAAGTGGCGGCGGGAGGTGGTCGGATGTGTGAGTAGGGACGGCTGGTGGTGGGGAGGGAAAAAGGGGCCGGCGGCTAATGCTTGGAGAAGAGTAAATTAATCAAAAACTTTTAGGGAGAAAAACTTACTTCAATCCATCCAAAATGATTTGGAGAACTCACCAAGAGATCTCCTCCAAAGAACTCACTAAGAGATCTTTTGTGCACTCACAAAGAGAACAAGTGGGAACAATTTTCATTCATCATCAATAATGCCTAATAACATCAAACAAGCCTTTATATATAGGCTTTACATGAGAGGAAAAAGAACAAAGTCACAAATGCCCCTTGGGCTACAATAAGAAAATCATCCCTCATAGGGGTACAAACAGAAAATATGAAATAACTAATAATAAGAGAAAGAACTAAAGCATCATAGGTAAAGACTCTGAATCAGGGCCGTCGATCGTCGTCCTCGGCGATGGTACACATGGCGAAATCCGATGCCCTCATCAATTTGTCTAATCGGGTTGGGTTCGAGTCAGTTCAATTGAACGCGGATCAATTTCAGGTTGGACCCGAATCTAACCCAAAAACTCATTTTGACACCCCTAGGTACTCTTGCCCGTAATGAATGTGAGGGCGTGTTTCCCTTATAAGAAGAATTATGCGCTATGTTTCCCCTTGAATAAAAGATTTCGAGGGTTAATCTACTAGCAAATTACGAAGAAGTGATCAGCTAGAGAGAAGAATCCTAAATGTGAATTGTGTTGAGCATGGATGTATGTCGTATATGACCAAACCATGTAATTTTTTATCGTGAACATTGATTTATAGTTTAGATATGCATTCATTCCACACCTACTTGAATGTTCATGCTAATTAAAGTAGAAAAATTGTTTACTGATGTATGCAAGGGGGGGTCAGCACAAGTTGAGTTTTTCTTTTAATTTCTTGTCCCTTCCCCTTCCCCTTTTCTTCTTGTCTCTTGGAAAACCGTGGCTTGTATTTATTGGGGCTGAATGCTATGCTTTGAATTCATAAGGGAAGTTAATGATTTTAATACAGCTGGCTGATATTTCCATGCATGGGCCTATTTCCGAAACATTGCCTCTTTGTTTCCATGAACTTTTTGGCTCCAGTGAATAAAAAGCTTTGATTTATGGCAGACTGTTTGCTTACCGTGGCATGGACTCCTTGGTTCCATGAATTTGCCCCTTGATTCCTGTTCTGGTTTTAAGAGGGGTTGAATTCCAAGGTGGGATGTATTATTCCATGGCTTGCTCTTTAATGTTGGCTGATTTCAATGAACCGTGGCTTGGTGGCTGAATTCAATACAAAAATTAATGGGGAAGTTACTGATTTTTATATTTTACCTTTGGGAATTCAACCAGCCTTTGGGATGCTTTTACCGAAGCTGTGCTGCTTTGAATTTTTCGGTCTGCTTGCTGGCTCCTTGGTTCCGTGAGATGCTGGGCTGTTTTCCTAAGTGGCTTTTGGAAAACCTATGGGAAATAATGCTTGGAATGATGTGGCTTTTATCATTCCATTTATGGGAAGTCTTAGAGCTGTTTGGTGGCAGTTTTGGGGAGAATTCCAAGAGTCTTTCCATTGTTTTCAGTGCAGTTTTTCTGCTGAATTTTTCACTGTTTCTGGCCGGATTTATGGACTTTTGGGCTGTTCATTAGTGGTCTCTTGACCTTCTATATTCTCTTTTAAGTGATTGTTTAGTTCCCCTCTATTGCCTATATATATGAGATGTTTGGGTTATGTTATGAAGAGAGTTTATGTGAGTTATTTTTGGAATAGAAACCTGCGGGTTTGTTGTTTGGAAAAGCTTGCGAGCTTTGTCCAACTTCCCTCCTTCCTTCCCTCTTTGAGAAAGCTTGCGAGCTTGTCTCCACTTCGTCTTGGCTTCTAACCTCTTTCTTCTATCCGCAAGTTTACGCCTCACCTGTATCCTTCTTCTTTTGGAAAGCAAGTTTAGGGTGTCTTGTTTGAGTCAAGTTTGTAAGAGTCTTTGTTTGTAAGTCGTTTTATTTTAAGAGTTGTAAGTCTTTCATTTTACTATATAAAGTTGGGGTTTATTGTATTTGTGTTCTTTTGGATATTTTGTGAGTTTCTTTTAAGTTATAGAAAGAGTGTCATTTTGGGATCAAAAATTTGGGTCCCTCTCTCAAATTTTTGATTGCATCAATTTGGTTTTGTGATCAAAAATTTGGGTCCCTCTCCCAAATTTTTGATTGCATCATTTACTCTCTTGAATTAAGTTAATTATATACATTGCGCTTAATAAGCATATACTTGTACTCTTAGCACAAATGTATTTGTACTACAATATCAATTTTATAGTGGCACTTGTGTTTAATGTTTGACTATATCAATTTTATTGTAGCATTGTGCTTCTCTCACAAACATGTGTAGTGTTATCACTCTATACTTGTATTTATTATTCAAGCACTCCATACTTGGTTGCTTCGTTACCTTTATAAGACCAACTCAATTGATAACAAGATTGTAAAGTTATATAGTTGAGTATCATATAAATCACTAATTTTATACCACATCACATCTTCTATAGCTTATCTCCTCACTTGTCAACTAGGTTATGTCATCATTATTGATAACCTTTGTTGTGCATAATCTCTACTGTTTTTGCACTGCATTGTGATTGAATGTATGAGATTTGAATTGAAAACTTAATAAGAAAATTATAAAGTATGAAAAATTTTACAAAAAAATTACATAAGTAGAAGCAGAACTCACAACCTATGCTTTGATATCCCATTGATAAAAAAAAATCCAACACAACCAACTACCTCAAAAGATAGAACTAATTGAGAAGGTAAAACAAAGACTATAACAAAGCTACAAACCATCCCAAGTCCATAGATGCGCTGCGTCAGCCTTGACTCAACCATCCATAGTTTTTCTAATGCAAGTTCATGATTGAATCATCTGTAGTGAACTTATAAGAGGCATTACAGTTATTTTCTTATCCTTAATAGTCCTTTGTTGCAAACGACTCATATTTCTTCAATTAGCCCGAAATACACATTAGAGGAAAGTGTCAGAGTATAAACTTTATTAAGATAAATTGTGATTGTGAGACTAAACAAAAGAATTCAAAAGATGATTCCTAGATATAACCAAAATTACAAGAAAATCTCAAACTTCTAACCAAGAAAAACTACCGCTCTATCTCATAAGCCTTTTCACTACATTGACATCCTCCAAAATGAAGTCTTTTTCCACTACCTTAGCATTTCAGCACCCAATTTTACAGCCATATGATTGTTCCAAATACAAATCTCTATAATTTTTTGCCTATGAATAGGAAAATCATAAGTAGTTAACTAGTTATTGATGGGTGGTGGAGAGATGGAACCTTAATCTCTCTAATATACATATATGAAAACATAGACTATTAAATTATAAATAAGAAAAGGCTTTTTGCTAAAAGCACTTGTTAAGAAACATTTAAAGTGCATATGAGTTCTCAACATAAAAATGAATGAAAACAAAAGAACAAGTGGTCGTGAAAATTTGAAAATTCGTGAAGGTGGGAGAATTGAGTGCTTCTTCTTCTTTAATATGCATTGTAAATATAAAACTTTCATGAGCATTTAATAATTCATAGCAAGTGCCCCTAAGGGAATCTTCAACCGAAAATCCCGTTTTTCACTCCAAAATGCGGTGAACTAAAAAACGGCGTGCTTCATCTCCAGTCGAACTCCATTTTGCGTCCTTTGCAGAAGGTAACCGTCTTTCTCTCTTTCGCGCGTTTCTTTGGCAAATCCGGTAGAGACAAAAAAATAACGCAGGTGAACAATTCAACATCAATATTGACGTCGCACTATTCACCTGCAACCAAATACCATAAGTTTTGTTGTTCGGCTGGAGCTCGAGAGTGATGTCATTCATGCGTTTGGAGTTTGGTTGGAGAAGGCCTTAGAGAACTTGTCCTTAGCAAAACCAATAAGAAAATCCCAATGTCTATTGAATTTGTGCCTACAAACTATTGCTTATAAAATCAACAAAAAGAGAATAAGCAGTTTTTTTACTATACTAAGAATATAAACAAAAGATATATTGCAATTTTTATCTTACAAGCAGCTAAATAAGGAAATGGAATCCAACATAGTTGGTATTTGTATAATTAAAAGACTAAAACACATCCAAAATATTCACAATAATATAAATAGTAGCAGTAGTTCCATAGATCTCCATCCCGCAGAGCTCACATTAACCATACAAATAACATAGTCTTCCTTCCAATAGAAAGACTATAACATTATGAATCCTCATTTTTCACTCCCATGTTAAGTGCCTCATGAGATCTTAGAATATATTTATTGTAAATATTTTGAGCAACTTCTAACCATGCTACAGTAGATCTATCCCTTCTCCTTTTTAATCCTTTGATAACAATTTTATCTATGAAAATAATTGGTTCATTTTCTATAGTTCATTGTAAATGTCCAACAGATATATTAACAGCAAATTGTTTTGAGCATCTTATAAGCACGTTACATTAGGATGCCTTTCTCCTTTCACACTTCCATAATAATTGTATCTACACATCTAATAGGTGCTTATCGACACTTTATTGTACATGTCCAAATCACCTATGTCTATTTTCAATTATTGCATATTCGATACATATCACTCTAGTTATTCATTTAATAAAATCATTCACTAATTTATTCTTCCTAGTCTTGTCACACATAAATCTTAGCATCCTCATTTTTGTTATACTCAATTTCGCTTATCAACAATTTTTTCACTGCCTAACACTCAGATTATTACATGTTATAGAAAGGTTTTTTTTCAAATATAAAATGAATCTAAATTTGAAATGAACCTCTACAAATTCAAAATAACCCATTATGCGAATAATGGCAGTTTAAGAAAGATGCACATGACTATTAGAATTAGTGTAGACATGTTATGTTAAGATATGCTCTTCACATGCCAATTGCTTCAATGTAACCAGAAAAGCATTTTTTTAAGATGGCGTATGAAGTAAAAAGTGGTGCAATATGGTATGGGTAAAAAATAAGCAACTTGGGCAAATAACAAAGCACGTGAAGAATAAATAGAAATCATTAGTGAAGCAAACTTTTTTTTTTGCACACAGGTATACAACAATTGAATCCATTGCCAAAAGAAATAAGATTAAAAAAGTCAAATCATTCTCAAATACAAGGTAAAAATTACAATAAATGGAAAATTGTATTACACTTATGTATAAAACTATACGCCACAATAAATAATAAATAAATTCAGATTAATGGTGAATGTAACTCCACTGCATAAAAGAACCATAAGATGACTTACATCAATATTAAACACAACAATTTCTCCGGCACGAATTGGTTCTTTGCTCATGTGCAGAAACAGAATATCTCCCTGCAGCAACATATAGTTTATTCAATTACAAAAATCCGGAGCAATTACACTCTTGAAGGGAAATGGATAAAGCCTTACTGCATAACCAAACATGCAAACAATATTTCTTCTTCTTTTTTTTTTTAAATATGCAAATAATACTTAAATTGATTATTTCAGCAGTTATTCAAAATCAACAATTATTTTGCCTGAGAACATCACTTCACCAAGAACATTCTCAATCAGACTGGCAATTACCAATTCAATCAAGATTCAAGAAAGTTTCGGCTCAAGCAAGTTTCAAATCTCCATCCATACAAAGCAATTCAATTTGATTAATACATAGTTGATGTAGGCAGCAGCAATAATAAACTAAACCAAAGAAATCAATTATCATGACTATATTCCCCACAGAACCTGACACTTATAGCCTTTTTTTAAGCACCTTTATCTAAGTGCATGATCAATATGTTAAATCTTCTAAAAGAATTACTATGACTTCGTTTGGAACAATTTTTTTTTTATTGCTTTTTAAAATAAAATTTTTGTACTAAAACTATGTTTTGAGAAGCAATAAAAAAGTCGTCCCAAACGAAGCCTATGTCTTCCTAGTTTTCGTTGCATACATGAATGTCAAGCATGGAGTGACACTTCATGCATCTTCTATAAGAGAATGAAATTTACTGAAGTAATTGATCGGACATATCCATCCCTCTTTCAGAAGTGTGAATATTTTATCAGAAGAATCAATATAATAGCAAGATAGAAAGAAGGTGAAACCCTGGGGACAATCTTTGATAATAATGAATATTTTCTTCAAAAGAACAGGTGAGACCAATTCTTTCATTCGAGTTATAAGTATAGACCGCTGATTATATTGCTGGCTCTCCCTGTTGCCAGACTCCACGGGATAACCCTTCTCACTTATATAATTAAGCCTTTAAAATCCATACTAACGCTAAAAAATCATTTGGGATTTCCCCAAAATAAAATGTCAGCCATTCGATAAATTTATTGACTCCAATGCCGAGATCTCAATATATTTAACCTAACTCTCATTTAAAATATTCTTCCACATTCAATAAAGTAAATAAATAGTATTAGTTTTTTACTTCGTTGCAATCCTTTAATAATTATTTTTTGTTGACTTACTATAATAATGCCACCCTTTATGATTGTTGATGTGTAAGAGTTCATATACTTCAATTAAGAAAATAATGGATTACATATTTCAATCAAATTCACTCTTTAAATACTTCAATTTATTTTTAAATTAGCACTTCATATGGTATTTATGCACACGAGAAAAAATTTGATAGATGAGTTAGCATAAACTATTTTTATCAATTGATAATATTATGCAAATGCCAGAGTTTAGAAAATGATAGTTCTAATTTATTATCAATTGATTCTATTCAGATTTTTAACATTTATAATGTATTTTTTAATATCTTTAAAATAAGATCAATGTTGTAAATATGACAGAAAAAAAATATATGATGTGCAAAGTCTTTAACATCAATTATTATTTCTCATTTGATAATATTTTAGATGCTTATAATTCTTTAAAATATTTTTCAACAACAACAACATCAAGCCTTTGTCCCACTACGTGGGGTCGGCTACATGAATCCTTTTTCTCCATTGTGTCCTGTTAAAATGTTTTTATATAATATTTTTTCTCATCATGAAATAATTTAAAACAAATATAGCCAAAATTTAATGCGTGCATTTTTACTGGTTTAATAAAAATGTTGTTTGAAAGAACTTTTTAATCCTCACATCACAACGCATTAGTATGGCTATGAATTTGCTCATCAAATCAACCAGTACATTGCAAATACTTAGGCATAAAAAAGAGAGAAGATAATAAAGGGGTGAAATCTGAATGAAGATTATGCATGATACTATAACAATCGACCTCACAAGTAACATTACAGTTCATGCTTCAGCTTAAATGCATGAGGCAAAGACATAACATTCTTTAATCATCTGATTTATGAGCTTTGAAATCACCTTATCCAAAATTAGTAAGAAATTACTTTATCAGGAATATGCTTTAAATGCTTCATATTTCCTATTTATCAGTCATCTTTTAACAAAGAAACGCTTATTTTTTCAAACGAAAGAATATTCGGTGTGAAAATTTGATAAAGCCAAAGGAAAATGATTATATGTGAAAAAAATGAAAATATTAAGATGAATACAACAATAACAGCATCAAGCCTTTATCCCACTATATGGGGTTGGCTGCATGAATCATTTTTCTCCATTGTGTCATATTAAGAGTTAAATTCTCATTTAAATTTAATAAATAATGTCATTTCTAATATTTTCTAACCAAGTCTTTTTAGGTGTTCCTCTACCTTTCTTAACATAAGTCAAATATAATACATCTATTTTCCTAACCGAGTCATCGAAACGCCGCCATTTTATGTGACCAAACCATCAATATAAATGAGAATGTTAAAATCTATTATTGTCATGTCTAACAATATACTAATATATGAATATTTAATAAAGTTGAAATAATATGATTTAATGAGATAGAATAAGAATATTAAGATGGACGTATGGTAAAAAAAATTATAAAAGTTTGCAATTATATTTAAGAGATTTTGAAAAGCACATAATATGACAATATATATAATGCAAACTTAATTTTTTTAGGCATGTTAAACATAGAGCATATAGCCGACCCCACGTAGTCGGATAAAGGCTTGATGTTGTTGTTGTTGTTAAAAATAGAGCATAATGTATATCAATATTGTGGCAGACAGCTAAAAATCATGTATAGGCAAGGAAAGTAGAAAGATTAAAAGTGACTTCACCACGTGTCATGAAAAAAATACTTGCAAGAACCATGAGGGCTCAAATAGGATAGAGAAGGAATCCAAATAGTTGAGATAAAGGGTACATATGATGATGAATAAGGCTAATTATTACAATGACATCATTATCATCATTGTTAGTTTATCCCAACTATTTGGGGTTGACAATTACCATAATGAAATGGTAACGTAATAAAAATTTAAAAATGCATGAATTTAAACAGCTTGTTGATCATTATTACATTGTAGTTACCATGCTATTGTTCTATACAGTACAATGGTTTTGAATAAGAGCATACACAATATACACGTGAAATTATACCTTACATCTATGAAATTCTAATTTGTGGTGTGGATAGTACCAATTACAGTGGCAAAGTCAGGCATCAATAATGACAATCTTGATACGATCTTGACCAACTTTAAGTGTTGATGATGTATTTGTAAGAATAACAATTAAATGTTGCCAAATACATTTTATATTACTATATCATTACACGTTATACAAACAATCTGAACATATTGCCCCTTAAAAGAACATAAATATTGTGAAAGCTGTTTTCCTTCCAGGATCGTCCAGGACGAAGTTGGATCGTCCTGGGACGATCGGTACAGGTTTGTACAGGTTTTCTGGACAAAAAAGTTCGTCCCAGGACGAACTGGGGTTTGTCCGTACGAAATTTTTCCAGAGAGCAACTCGTCCAGGAACGATAACTATTTCGTCTGAATGAAATTCGTCCAGAGGGCAAATCGTCCCGGGACGATTTGGGATCGTCTGGGACGATCAGTTTGGATATATATGAAAATGAGATCTTTTTGAAGAGAGAGAAAGCCCAGGAGAGAGAAAACAGAAAGAAAAAGAAGAAAAAGTGATTTTTGGGCGACTTCTGACCGTTTCTGTCCGTAGCTGCAGATGAGAAAGTTGACCGACTCGAGGTAAGGCACATTCTGCCTTTCTCAATATTCAGAAACGAGGATTTTGACGACTTTTGGTTCCGTTAGTGAAATTCTGGTATTATTTTATACTGATAAAAGTTTTACCGCGTAACTTTTGGTATGTTTATGAGATTATGTTTGTGCACGTTTTGAGTATTTTATGAAAGATTTTTACCAGGTATTTTGAATTCTGTAGAGTTTTGATCGAATAACAATTTATCTGGATGTATGAAAATGTTGCTTCAGTACAATAAAAGTCTTACAATGATGTTTTGTATTATCTGTGGTAATTTGATAAATTTCTGAATTTGTGAATTCTGTGTAAATTTCGTATACTACCGTTATGCCGCTGACGATTTTTCTGACGTAATCCGATTTTTTGATTTGAATGCTTTGATGTGCTGTGATATCAGAAGGGAGTTATAAGGAGCCAGAATCCTTTGAGATTCTGTGTGTCAGGGAAATCTGAAAAGAAAACAAGTTCTGTTCTGAAAATTATGTATATCTGTTCTGTTCTTGTGCTATAAGCACAAAGGGAGACATAAGGGGCCAGAATCCGTTGAGATTCTGTCAGTGTCAGGGAAGGGAGGCATAAGGGGTCAGAATCCGTTGAGATTCTTTCAGGGTCCGGGAATCTGATATGTGATATGTGAAATGTGATTTTATCTGATTTGAATTCTGATTTGTACGATCTGATCTGTTCTGTGATTTGAACGTTTTATAAGTTTTATAAGATCTGTTCTGCACTCTGATTTGAATTCATGTACCTGTAATTTGATTTCTATTTGATCAAGTATATGTTATGTCTGTTATACGATTTCTGTACGGCTATTTGAATAATTACTTCTGATGTATTTTTCTGATGTGAATTTCTGGAGATTTTGATTGGCGAGTGTAGTCTTGCTGAGCTGTTAGCTCATTCTTATTTTCTGCATGGTTTTCAGGTTCTGGGAAAGGGAATGAAGTCTTGGACTAGCCGTTCAGTGTCTGATCTGAAATTAGGTATTTTGTACTTTTGATTTTTGTACAGTCATGCTTTTCTATTTTGTTCTTTCTATCTGTAGCCATGTACTGTATTGTACATGATTATTCTGATGAAAAGAAAAAAATGATAGATGAATTTATGTGTATATTGGAAGTAAATAGCAGCTCTGTGTTTATGTTTGTTCGAATATTTGGAAGAAAGTTCTGAAACAAATTCCAAAACTAGATCCTGGATTTTCAACATTTATCGCGGCCCAACGCGAAGGGATTCGTTCCGGTCGGGTTGGGTCGTGACAAATATAACTATGTTAAAAGGGAAAATGTTAACATTAACTTAACATAAAGTTATTTACTCAAAAATGATGAATTGAAAATAAAGAAAAAGTGATAAAATGCGCCTCAAGTATGAGGCATCACATTAGTTTCCTGAAAGCATATCAGAAGCCTTTCGTGACAAAATTCCATCAACAATCCCGCGCCATGGTATGGCTCTAATGGCTTTTCCAACACTTTGTGCAGCAAGAATTATCATAATACCTTGGAAAATCAAGTGCTCCTTATGTGCATGAAAGAAATTTAAGAGAAACAGAGAACCAAAGAAAAATTTTCTCCAAAAGAAAATTGTAATAAAGCATATAGAGAACATAATTTTGCCTAGAGAACAGACTAAAAATTTTTCTTGCCACATGGGATCCACCATATTCATAAATGAGAAAAAAAAATTGTGGCGTGGAAAATTTCATCCATTTAGTGCCAAATGCATTGATTTAGATGAGCATCAAATCGCTATTATGGATACCAGCAATTCTTTGTACTTAAAATGATAAGAGGCCCTTCATCAAGCATATAAATATCCAATGAAAGAATGCTTGAGTGCAAGCTTAAGCTATTTTCAAGAAACTTGGCTTGGGTCAAAATATTTATTTTTTTTCCTTTGTCTTCAAAAAAAGCTTTTCTCTTTTCAAATAGTTAAAATAATTTTAATATAAGGAACTTAAGTCTCCACACCCCTAGACATACTTCCATTAACTTTAAAAAAGCCACAAGAGAAGTCCTTGTTTGAGTTAATAAATAGCATCAATATAAAGATCCATATGAATCAAAATTAAAAATTAATAAAAACAATGATCTAACATACACTAGTTAAATAGCATCCTAATGCACATGTTCATACAAAATAGTACATTTGGTTTGAATTCAAATGTCCACCCAAAAAAATTCATTTCTCATCGCTACAAAGGGTTGGGTTATAATTTTCATGAAAAGCAAAAAAAAAAACTTAATTTGATACAAATCTAAGACAACTTGCTCTTTATTTCAATAGTTAATGAAATATTTCAAAGAAATTTCGATCTGATTTAGTTTGATGCTTCTGCATTGGCAGTATGCATAGCTCGTAGGCCTCTTATATCAAATTGCATCTGCAATAAAACAAACTAAGAGGTTTTAGAGGAGTAGAAATGTTGATAAAATGTTGACGAAAATGTTGGCAACCAACATACAGCAACAAAAAACCTTTATCCCACTACATGTGGTCAACTGCATGAATTATTTTTCTCTATTATGTTCTATTAAGAGTCAAATTCTCATTTAAATCTAATTAAAAAATGTAATTGTTAATACTTTCTAACCAAGTCTTTTAAAATTTACCTCTATCATTCTTAACATAGGCCAGATATAATGCATCCATTCTCCTAACAGGGTCATCAGAAGGTTGACGCTTTTTGTGACCAAACCATCTAAGGAGACTCTCTCTAATGTTATCTGTGACTAGGGCTACTCCAACCTTTTCACGAATATACTCATTTTGCATTGTATCTCTAAGTGTAAATCCACTCATCCACCAAAGCATCCTCATCTCAGCAAGGCTTAACTTTAATTTATGCTTCTATTTTAATGGCCAACATTCTGTTCCATAAAGAATAGCAAGTTTCACCCCCATCTTATAAAATTTTTCTTTGAGTTTGAGGGGAGCTTTCCATCATACAACAGGCCTGATGCCTTCGTCCATTTCAACCATCTAACTTAAATTCTACTAATAATATCTCCATCTATTTCACCATCGCTTTGAACAATAAACCCAAGATATATAAAATATGTGCTCTTTTCTATGATTTGATCACCCAATCTCACAATTCCACAACTACATCTATTACTACTAAGATTACACACCATGTATTCAATTTTTTTATCTACTCAAACGAAAACTTCTAGACTCAGAGGTTGACTTCCATAATTCAAGTTTTTCATCAACTCCCTCTCTAGCCTTATCAATAAGAATAATATCATCAACAAAAAGTACACACCAAGGTATGTCCTCTTTCAGATGTCTAGTAAGAGCAACGATGACCAATGCAAAAAGATTAAAGCTAGAAGTTGATCTTTGATGTAATACAATTAAAATAGGAAAAATTTTGGTCAAACCACCTACTGTTTGAACACAAGTAATAGCTTTTGTATACATATTCTTAATAATTTAAAACATAAGCAATATTAATCCTTTCTTTTCTAAAACTCTCCAGAGCACTTCTCTTGGAATTTTATCATATGTTTTCTCTAAATCAATAAATATCATATAAAGATCCTCCTTCCTCTCTCTACATTTTTAAGTGAAACCTCTCAACAAATGTATATAGCTTCCATAGTAGAATTACCTAGCATGAATCCAAAGTAATTTAGAGAAACATTAGTATCACGTCGTAAGCTATGTTCAATTACTCTCTCCCATCATAATTTAAATGGCATATTAACTTAATTCTTATATAAGTAGCACGCATTTGTTCATCATTTCTATTCTTAAAACTAGAAACCAACACACTCCTCCACTCATATGACACTTTTTTTGTCTTCAAAATGATATTTAAAAATTTAGTGGGCCAAGAAATTCCTTGATCTCCTAAGCATTTCCACAATATCATTAACTCATATTGTCTTTTCACACTTCATTTTTTTAAAATTCTTTTCAACTTTGATTTTATTAATACAACGATAAAAATAAAATATATGTTTCATTTAGGGTAATAAGGTCGCTAAAGTCAATTGTATTCTCACAATTCATTTAAAAGTTTATTGAAATATCTCATGCACCTATGTTGAATATCCTCTTCTAAGAAAAGCAATTTTTTATTGTCATCCTTAATGCACTTCACTTGAACTAAATATTTTCTTATCTCATAATTTTAATGACACATAACTTAAGCTTTGTTTGGGATGGATTTCTTACTGCTTCTTAAAGCAGCTTTTTAGTATAAAAATTAAAAATTTTGTACTAAAAAGCTGCTTTAAGAAACAGTAAGAAATCTGTCCCAAACGAAACCTTAATTCTTATATAATTTGCAAACATTTGTATCGCTTTTATTCTTAAAAATTGAAACCATCACACTACTCCACTCATATGATATTTTTTTATTCTTCAAAGTAATATTTAAAAACTTAGTAGGTCAATAAATTCCTAGATCTCCTAAGCATTTCCACACTATTATTCAATCATATTTCCTTTTCACACTTCAATTTTTTAAAAGCCTCTTTAAGTTTGATTTTATTAATTAACGATAAAAATAAAAATCACTATTTTCATTTAAGGTCGCTAAAGTCAATTGTATTCTCACCATTCATTGAAAAATTTATTGAAGTATCTCATCCACCTATGTTGAATATCCTCTTCTAGGAAAAGCACTTTTTGATTTTCAACCTTAATACACTTCACTTGAATAAATATTTACTTATCCTATATCTTTGTTAGGCTATTATACTTACATCTTTTGCCCCCCTTAGCATCTAATCTATTATATAAATTACTAAAAGCTAATTTTTTGCATCACATATTACTTTTTTTAATCCCTAAAAGCCCCTCTCTATATCATTTCCATTTTTTCTGAGACGTTACATTAAAACAAAATTTTGAAACAAAGTTGCTTATTTTTTATCTTTTATTGCATATTTTAAATCCACCACCAACTATTTTACTATTAGCCTATTAGGAGTTTTTCTTTTTATTCTCCAAGCACATACTTTATTACATTCTTAATCTCACTAGTTATTTTTCTTACATAACAATAGTTTTCTCAAAACCCAACTATTAAGACCTTGAATCTAACTCTCAAAAATATTTTTATTAGGATTCTTTAAATATCCTCACCTAATCTAGAACAACCAACATGCAAATCAAAAAAATTTGTGCCTCTCCCCTTCATGATCAATTCAATGCCTTTTTTATTTTCTAAAACTCTTTTATGATTCAAATAACTCTATACATAAATTATCATGTTTTATCTAAAATTTCATCTGCCACAATAAAATAGGAACTGAAATGGCCTCTAAAACACCATTCTCATAATATGATTTGCATTTTCTTCAGAGTTCCAAGTAAATTAAAATCATTTTGATTGACAACAGGTGTTGCTTTGGACAAGGACATAACATTCTACAACAAAAAGTATATTTCAACAAATCACGCTCAATCAAAATTTCATTAACAGTAACATGCAGAGCTAGCTAAACTCACCCTCTTGAACCCAGGTTCCATGCTTCCAGAGAGAACTACAACAACAGGGGACTCGCTACCTGTAACACACATAAGCCCCTTCCATATGATCAGCGCCGAAGTTACTATCATGCCTGATACATACACAGATGATAATCCATCAGTTCCCATAATCTCCATAAATTCAGAATCAACAAAGAAAATTTAAACATGATCTTTATCAATTACACTTTTTAACCTAAGAAAGGAAAAGTATAAACTTATGTGCCCTTTTTCTATGACATGCAACAGCGAATGAAAAAACTAAAGGAAAGAATAAAGGATCGCCAAAAAATTTAGTTCAATTTTTCAATCGCTAAAATAATCTTGTAAGAAAAAACCTCAAAAATCTAAACCTTACCAATTGATCGAAATCTCAGAAGCAAAAGTGGAAGAGAAACGGAACGGACCTAGGCTGACGGCTTGTGTCAGGACCTGGCGAATATGTATAGAGCGGATGGACTCCAAGCTTTCCCCAATCCACCCCATTCTTCTGCTCTTCGTATTGCACCCACTCTCTCTATGCCTTCTTACAGATCGACCTGGCCTGCGGTGCGGCTTCGATCTCGGGCCTTAGTCCCGTATGTATAATTTTTTAACTTTACTTGTTTTGTAGCAGGATTTAACCTAAATCCTGTCAAAGAGACAAAATGACAACTTAAATCCTACAGAATTGTAAATCCCGTTTCTTCTCCGTTTTGCCTTAAATCCCGTATTTTCCAAATCCAGAAGTTCGGCGGATTTACGGGATTTAGGGCACATGAAGCACGGGAGAAGGTGCGGCAACGAGCTCCCGTCGCGTTACTTCCTAGCGACGGGAAGAAGAGATGGATCAGAAAGCGGAGAGATTACCAGCGAGCTTCCGTTTCTTCTCTAACCGCAGCGGGGTCAGAAAAAAAACGAGGCGGCAGAGAAGAGATGGATCCGATCCGACAAATGGAGTCGCTGTAGGAGGCGAAGAAGCTCCCTTGTTGAGCGGAACGGCTACTAGGGCTGCCGTCTCTCCAAAAAAAAAAAATTGGCTACGGTGTCTTTCGGCCCCGATCGTTTCGCCTAAGGTATTCGATTATTTTACAAAACCTCTAACTTAATTATTTTAATTTTAAAATTTGGTAATCAAATATTTGCTCAATTAATTATTTTTTAATTATTTTTTTATCTAATTTATGTCAAACCTTTTAATTTTAAAATATTGGTTACATTTTTAAATTGTGTGCATATACATGTATTCAGTGGCGGAGACTGAAATTTTATTGAGGGGACCTAAATTAAAATAGTTTTATTTATCATCTCATTTGAAAGATTATAACAAATTAAAATAGTTCCTTTTGTTATCTCATCATCGAATCCAATAGGAGAATGCAAATAATATGGTCCTTAGAGCTTATAAGACATAAACATCTGCCACGGGCGGTCTTTGTTTGGGGGGCGAGAGATGAGCAAAAGAGAAAACGAAAGCTATGCTCAAGGTCGTAAACCATGAGAGAGAAGCAAATGGGAAAATGAACCATTGATGATTTTCATGTGTCCAAACAAAAATGTTGGTGACTTCTTTGGATTAATAAATAATTTTAAAATGAATAATTACAAAAATTAGAGCAGGTTTCCTCATCGGCGAACTTGTTGCTCTGTTAAGCCACAAAAACAATCAGCTTTAAGCTCATTTAGACTTTCAGTTTAGTTCAGGCAAATCCTTTAGAGGATATCTCTTGAACTTATTGACCAAAATCTCTTTTCATCATTATGTCCACAATGGAAACTAATTCCTCCGTATCTCTTTTAATATTTTACCCCATTAGTCTATCTCTCTCTATAGCTAAAACATTGCATAGTTCGAGTAAAAAGTGGATTGAAGACTTGAAATGAAAAAAGCCTGAAATTAAAAAAAAAAATGAAAGCTAGTAAGGGTTGTACCATAATAGATGCTTAAGTCCTATATGTGGGCTTATGTCATTGTTCTAAGTTTTTTTTTAGCATCCCCCCTAGTGCGCCGATGCATGTATTTATGTGAATATTATTTGAGGCAGTCGCACCTTTATGTAAAAATAATTATAAAATTATTTATAAAAATATATATATTTTTGATATTTTATGCAAGCATTATAACTATTTTCAATTATTTTTAAAATTCACTATTCTCATTTTTCACCTTAAAAAGTTATATTAAAATTATAAATTTCTCATGCATAAAAACTATTTGAATTAACCAACTTAAATCCTGAATTATATTTGATACGTTTAAAAAATAACCTTAATTAGCATATTTGAATTAAAAAATTTTCGTATTAAACTTGGGACCATCCGAACTCTAATTATAATAAACTTATAGTTGAACTAAATGTCTTGACAAGATGAATCCAATGACACCAAAATCATTCTAATCCGAGTAAAAATGGGCTTGAATCAAGGGACTGAAGCTTATTTAGAAGCTTCAAATCATTAATGGGGTAACCAGATAACCTCCAAATATGGCATGCTTATAATCAAATTGAGCGACTCGACGAAATGAATCTAACGAGCCTAATATCACTTAATTCTGATATCATTATGGTATTTAAATATTTGATGAAAGCTCTATTATTGAATGAATCACTATGAGTGATCGGATAGAACACTCCAAATTGATCTTCTCCATACTTACTGAGCATGTTACTCTTTAAAAACTATAAATAGTCTCTTATTCTTCACATGAAGGAGGAAAAAAAAAGAGAAAAGAAGAGAAAGCTCTCTAGCACTTTCCAACTATCTCCGACGTAGAAGACCACCAACTATTGCATCCGACAACCACCATCGCAATTGAGAACCAACATCATAACTCTCAGTTATCTCCAGAGTATTAACAATATTTAAATATGCTGTTTGAATAAAATTTCAAATGTGGACATCCATATCCCTACTGGGGAAATCAAACCATGTTATTGGGTATTAACAATCATATTTGATTTTTTATACTCTCTCTCTCTCTCTTCTTTAACATTGAAGAAATGAGGATCTTTATATCACTTGCTACACAATGAATTTTACAACTGAGCTAGACCCCATGATTTTTGCTCTTTTTTGGTTTCCCATGTAAAAATTTTTCCGGTCTTGTTACTTTATTTGTTCGTGCTGAATCTTCATACATTACTAAGACTTTAAACACACACTCTACAGACTCAAGTTTTCTAGCACACAACAATATTAACAAACACTTCGATAGAATTTAAGAGTAAATAACATCTATCATGCCAAAAAGCTTTCAAATTTTAACTTTCTTAGGAGTTAGGATTCATTTGAGAGGGTTTTGTTAATGTTTTTTAAAGTAGTTTTTTAGTACAAATATTAAGATATTTGTACAAGAAAACTGTATTCAGAAGCACCAAGAAAATCATCCCAAAATAAAGCCATAATAAATCTAAAATTACAATATTTACTAAATCCTACTTATAGCTAAAATGCTTGAGAGTAATGACAGCACTGACTTGATGCGTATAATACATTGAAAACTATTTGATATGGCCATATGGTTGAGATTGAAATGCTAGATGAAGTGAGGCTATGACGAACTCGAGAGGAGTTTTAGATGGATGATATAGGAATTTCGCTAGAAGTGGAGGGGTACGGTGACAAAAGTTATTCGGTGGACATTTTTATATGAGGTTTATTTCATGCTAATATCTAAAATTTTAATATTACATGTAATATTAAAATTTTGGGAGTTTTACATACATACCACTTAATACTATTCTATTTACATATTTAACACCTAAAACTTTAATATTACATAAATACCACCCATAGTTCATTTTCATACAAAATATGAGTGGTAAAAATGAAATATATGAGTGGTAGGAAAGAAATATAAGTGGTATATTTGATATTAAAATAATATATGGTGGTATGAATGTAATATTAAAGTTTTAGGTGTTAGATATGCAAATAGGATGTTATAAAGTGGTATGTATGTAAATTTTCCTAAAATTTTAGGTGTTAGATATATAATAATATGAAATAAAGTGATATGTATATAAATCCCCCTTCTTATATTTTGCCCCTTAAAAATATGGGAAGCAACCAAAATAGAAGCTCAAAATAGCTTTTCAATTTAAAGATAAAATGACATTTAAAAAAAAAACTATTTTAAAGAGCATGCCTAATACTAAAAAAAAATAAGGAGAGATTTACATACATATCATTTTATTTCATGCTATTTATATATATAACACCTAAAATTTTAATATTACATTTCTACCACTCATAAAATTTTAATATAAAATATATCACTCATATATTTCATTTTTGTCAACTATGCCACCCTATAAAATTTAATATTTCTTTATATGCACTCATATTTATTCTATGGGTGATAAACATGTAATATTAAATTTTTAAGTGCTAGAAATGAAAATAACATGAAATAAAGTGGTATGGATGTAAATAAAAAAAAAGTTCTTTTTTTGCCCCATGAAGTAGTGAAAAAGTTCAGCCAAACAACTCTTAAATTATAAAAATTATTATGTACAGTGTCTGAACGAGTCCGGAGGCCAATCCGGACGCGCCACATCACCATTAGAATTTTTATTGCGTCCTCCCACCTGACGTAGAGATACGTCCTCCCACCTTTAAAAAATTCGGTTTTTGCTCGGTATTGCTAGCTATTATTTGGTATTAAAGAAGAATATCATCATGTGAAGACCAATACCGAGTTATACCGAGCAATACCGAGCAATACCGAGCTATACCGAGCAATACAAAAAAATACCTAGTTTTTCCTTGAAAAAACTCGGTATTGCTCGGTATAGCTCGGTATTGCTCGGTATAGCTCGGTATAACTTGGTATTGGTCTTCACATGATGATATTCTTCGTTAATACCAAATAATAGCTAGCAATACCGAACAAAAACCGAGTTTTTTTGCGGTGGGAGGACGTATCTCTACGTCAGGTGGGAGGACGCAATAAAAATTCCCTTAAATTGAGCTTAGACTCTTATCATTATTATTATTTTATTCACTCTACTATTAAATGATAGAAAAATATTATAATTCCAAAATGAATAATATATTTTGAAAATAAATTGTAAAGCATTATTATTGTCCCCTAATAAATTCTTATTCGTGTTGCATTCCCTGGGTTCCGTATCCGCTCGATTTTCCGAATCGCCGTCCCTCCAAAATCTTCGCACAAAGTCGGCGCTCAGTCTGCAAATCTCTCCACCCGCCATGTTTCCCCTCTGCCTTTCTTCCACTCCCTCGTTTCTCATCTATCTTCCACCTAAAAACTATTTCCAAACCCGAACCCTAACTCCCTCTCCCCTCTCATGCAACCTCCTTCGTAATCAATCGGTCAATTATACAAGAACCCTCACCTACTCCCCCATCCACTCCTCCAGCGAGTCCTCCGCATCGCCCCCGCTTCTCATTGAGGATATCATTGAAAGGGATTGGTCCTTTCTCGACGTAGACGCCGTTAACTCCGACGAGGAGCGCCGACGGAAGATCCACCGGAGCATATCAGCCGCCGCAATCCGAGAGGGATCTCGCGTTCTGGTGTGCATGGGGAGTGAGTGGTTTCTTGATCGGTTGGTGGAGTCGGCGCCGAGCTGCGAGCTTCTTCTGATCATCCACGAGTCGCTTTTCGCGCTGGCGATGATCAAGGAAAAGTATGACAATGTGAGGTGTTGGCAAGGAGATATCACAGCCTTACCAGAGAGGTTTTCGCGGTTTGATGCGGTGTTTGTGTGCTATTTTCCTGGCATGGGCGTGCCCTTGGATCAGCTTCTCAGCTCGGTTGGCAGCCGTTGCTCTCTAGGTCTGTCATCTTTTCTCCATAATGAATTGCAGCATTTTTTTATATAGACATTTATTCATTAATGCATCATCGGAATGGTCAGATCACAGATGAATTATGGGTTCTGTTTTATTGTGATATATCCAATTTCAACCTGAAGGCACTTAGGCTTGCTGGATGCCAGTGAATGAAGTTTTGAACACACAAAACAAGGATTAGACTTGATGTGCCATTCAATAGAGGCTTGTTGCGTGTTAGAAAATACGCGGCGGTAGAGTTTTATGAATTTGCGTCCGAGCGTTGCACGTAAGTTTAACACACAAACAGAAAAGAGGAGTGAACACCAAGAGTTTTTACGTGGAAAACCCAAAAAGGGAAAAACCACGGGGCCTCGCCCAGTTGCAAAGTTCCACTAGTGATTTTGCAGATTACAGATGGCGGATTTCGTCCCACAAGTCGGGATAATCCAAATACAACTTGTTTCTTCCAGTGAGTTTACAAAATCCCTGCGAATTCCTGGCGTTTCTCGAAAATCCGGCAGAGTTCCGGCGTCTTCAGGCGGCAGGAAGAGTTTAGGCGGTGGTCGAGGAGGTGAGGAATCTCCTTTTCCCCTTTCTCCTCTTCTTCTTCTCTCTTCTGCGAGTTCCTGGCGTTTCCTGAA
The DNA here is from genome assembly GCA_016618105.1 of Dendrobium huoshanense. Lineage (NCBI taxonomy): Eukaryota > Viridiplantae > Streptophyta > Magnoliopsida > Asparagales > Orchidaceae > Dendrobium > Dendrobium huoshanense. The sequence goes on along the minus strand of CM028357.1, from coordinate 51,106,797 downwards.
AGTCCGGCAGAGTTCCGGCGTCTTCAGGCGGCAGGAAAAGCTCCGGCGGCGGTGGTCGAGGAGGTGAGGAATCTCCTATTCCCCTTTCTCCTTCTCCTTCTCTTCTTCTTCTCTCTCTTCACTTGAGCCCCTTGGTGTAGAATGAGGGCTCTATTTATAGTTTTTATGGAGTGGCATAGTCCGTAAATAGGCGTGAGATCATGGGCGAACAGGGAGTGGTTTGAATGGACGGTCGATATCGAATCTTTTAATCATGCACCGTTCGTTGGAAATTTGATGGCCTTAATGATGTCGAAATTTGATGATCTTGGGCTCATTGGATTCGTCTCGTCGAGCCGCTCGATTCGAGTATAAGCTCGTCAAAATCGAAGACCGTTTGGTAACTCAAATTGCGGTTTGAACCTTCCAACAACGCTTCGAACCTTTGATTCGGACTCATTTGGGCTCGGATTGGGTTGATCTTGGTGTCGTTGGGTTTGTATTTCCGAGACGCTCAGTTTGACTGTAAGCTCGCTGAAATCGGAGTTCATATGCTCCCGAAATTAATTTTTGAAGTTTCCAACTAGGTTTTGCCTCGAGATTCGTGCCCGATCAAGATGATTTTGCGATGCCGTATCAGTTGCCCCCCTATTTTCGGACATCGAAGCTCCAGAAGTCCGAAAATACTTGTTCCGAAATTTTACACTGGCCAAATCGCAGAAAATTGCGTTCAAAAAATTAAGCATTTCTTGAAACTTGGTCATAAAGCCTTCGTTGAGCTCTGAAAGTATCGAAATCGAGTCCGGAACGTCGAAAAATGTGTCCGGGGACCCCAAAAACGTACGAATCGGATCATCTGGGCCGAAAATCGGACGGGAATGTTTGACGGTCGAACCGGCCGGCCGGCCGACCGGCCGCCGCCTGCCGCCGGCGGCGCCGGCGAGCATGCCGCGCGAACAGGCGCGCCCCTCCTGGGCGCGCGGTTTGGCCGGCTGTTTGTATTTTTGAATTTTTTTTTTTTTTTTCTTAGTGGCGGCGGGTTCAGCCCCTCTTAAATTTTTTTTTTTTTTTTTTTTTTGGTGCGATCCGCGTGAACTGCAGCGGGTGGCCTCCGCGATCCGCGAGAAGGGCCGTGAATCGGTGCGTGTTTTGGATGGCGGTTCCTGACACCGATCTGTGTGGTCCCCGTCAGCCGATAATAGCAGTTTTAGGTATTTTTTGGGGTTAAAAAATTTCCAAAAAATGTCTAAAAATTTCAAAAAATTCGTAAAAATTTTCTATAATTAGATAAATCCGAAAATGACAATAACTTCTCCCTTTTCTCTTCAAAACCTATAAATAGGCCTCCTAGGCCTTTAGAAAATTTGCAACTTCTCTATTTCTTTCTCCCTCCGGTTTACTGGCGATAGAAACCTACGGGATTTCCTTCCTCCCCCTCCGGTTTTCTGGCGATAGAAACCTACGGGATTTCCTTCCTCCCCCTCCGGTTTTCTGGCGATAGAAACCTACGGGATTTCCTTCCTCCCCCTCCGGTTTTCTGGCGATAGAAACCTACGGGATTTCCTTCCTCCCCCTCCGGTTTACTGGCGATAGAAACCTACGGGATTTCCTTTCTCCCCCTCCGGTTTTCTGGCGATAGAAACCTACGGGATTTTCTTTCTCCCCCTCCGGTTTACTGGCGATAGAAACCTACGGGATTTCCTTCCTCCCCCTCCGGTTTACTGGCGATAGAAACCTACGGGATTTCCTTTCTCCCCCTCCGGTTTTCTGGCGATAGAAACCTACGGGATTTCCTTCCTTCCCCTCCGGTTTACTGGCGATAGAAACCTACGGGATTTCCTTCCTTCCCCTCCGGTTTACTGGCGATAGAAATTTACGGGATGTCCTTCCTCTCCCTCCGGTTTACTGGCGATAGAAACCTACGGGATTTCCTTTCTCCCTCTGGCTCTCTGACATTGAGGCTACCGCTGTTTTGCGCGTGGGAAATGTCCCTCGCTCAAATTAGCGCTCCCTCTCTGGTGCAGGAGTTACGGGATTTCTTCCTCCCCCTCCGGCTTATTGGCGGTTGAGGCTTCCGCTATTTGCGAGTTGGAATTCTTTCCTGCTCGACTTAGTGCCCCTCCTTGCGCGCAGAAGCCTACGGGATCTCTTTTTCATCTGAGCGGAGGTTTGTTGGCGATGGACGATCGAGTTGAAGCCCGTTAGTAGTCAACGATCGAGTGTGGAGTCAAAGGGGAGAGTTCGAGAATGCGTTGCGAGAAGCCGATGACGCGTAGTAGTCTGCCGACGAGCAGAAGTCCGACGACAGGAAGAAGTCTGACTTCGGGTAGAAGTCCACTGACGAGCAGAAGTCCGACGTCGGGTAGAAGTCTGCTGATGAGCAGAAGTCCGATGACGAGTAGGAGTCTGCTGATGAGCAGAAATCCGGCGATGCATAGGAGTCTTCTGACGAGCAGAAGTCTGACGACGGGGAGAAGTACGACGTCGGGTAGGAGTCCGCTAACGAGCAGAAGTCCGACGATGCATAGGAGTCTTCTGACGAGCAGAAGTCTGACGACGAGTAGAAGTCCGCTGACGAGCAGAAGTTCGATGTCGGGTAGAAATCCGCTGACGAGCAGAAATCCGACGATAGGGAGAAGTACGACGTCGGGTAGGAGTCCGCTAACGAGCAGAAGTCCGATGATGCGTAGGAGTCTTATGACGAGTAGAAGTCTGACGACGGGGAGAAGTACGACGTCGGGTAGGAGTCCGCTAACGAGCAGAAGTCCGACGATGCGTAGGAGTCTTCTGACGAGCAGAAGTCTGACGACGAGTAGGAGTCCGCTGACGAGCAGAAGTCCGACGACGAGTAGGAGTCCGCTGACCAGCAGAAATCTGACGACAGGGAGAAGTACGACATCGGGTAGGAGTCCGCTAACGAGCAGAAGTTTGATGTCGGGTTGAAGTTCAGCGTCGGGTAGAAGACCGACGGAGATTCGTCGATGAGCAGAAGTCTGACGACGAGTAGGAGTCCGCTGACGAGCAGAAGTCCGACGACGAGTAGGAGTCCGCTGACGAGCAGAAATCTGACGACAGGGAGAAGTACGACGTCGGGTAGGAGTCCGCTAACGAGCAGAAGTTTGATGTCGGGTTGAAGTTCAGCGTCGGGTAGAAGACCGACGGAGATTCGTCGATGAGCAGAAGTCCGACGACGAGTAGGAGTCCGCTGACGAGCAGAAGTCCGACGTCGGGTAGAAGTCCGCTGACGAGCAGAAGTCCGACGACGAGTAGGAGTCCGCTGACGAGCAGAAGTCCGACGTCGGGTAGAAGTTCAACGTCGGGTAGAAGCCGACGAAGATTTGTCGACGAGCAGAAGTCCGACGACGATTAGGGGTCCGCTGACGAGCAGAAGTCCGACGACGAGTAGGAGTCCGCTGACGAGCAGAAGTCCGACGACGAGTAGGAGTCCGCTGACGAGCAGAAGTCCGATGTCGGGTAGGAGTTCAACGTCGGGTAGAAGACCGACGAAGATTCGTCGACGAGCAGAAGTCTGGTGACGAGTAGGAGTCCGCTGACGAGCAGAAGTCCGACGTCGGGTAGAAGTCCGCTGACGAGCAGAAGTCTGACGACGAGTAGAAGTCTGCTGGCGAGCAGAAGTCTGACGATGCGTAGGAGTCTTCCTACGAGCAGAAGTCTGACGACAGGGAGGAGTCCGACGTCGGGTAGAAGTCCTATCCGAGGTTGTATGTCAGGACATTTGTTCGATGACATTAACCTGTATGGAAGAGATCGAGAGAATCCACCAAGGATGTAAGACCTATCCGAGGTTGTATGTCGGAGCCCTGCTCGACGACGTTAACCTGTGTGGATGAGGTTAGGAGAATCCACCAAGAATGTGAGACCTATCCGATGTTGTATGTCAGAGCATTTGTTCGATGACATTAACATGTGTGGAAGAGGTCGAGAGAATCCACCAAGGATGTAAGACCTATCCGAGGTTGTATGTCAGAGCCCTGCTCGACGACGTTAACCTGTGTGGAAGAGGTCAGGATCAAATCCCCTTGGGATTGATCGTCCGGTGATTGAGATACAATATGGATTGTGTATTTCTCGAATCACGGAGAAAGAGTTTGAGAAATTTTTTCTTATCCTTCATAAGAGGAAAAATCATATCACAACAACATGAATATTCTATTACTGCATTACGTAAGATAGTACAATTGTTCCCTAGTACGACTTACAAATTACAAAGCACTCAACACATGAGATCTACGCACGGTGACAATACGACAACATTCAACTTGAAAGAAGATATTAGAGATATCAAAGTAACACTCTACTCAATATAAGAGTGACAACAAGACAAGTAATATTGCTAATACAAATACACAAAGTGTGTGATCATTCAATCTCTCCAACCATTTGAATATTATTCAATGGTTGTCTTTGTTGTTGATTCTGCCCCCCAGTCGGATCAACTTCATCTCGGGTTGGTGTATTCTTGATGAATTGTCGGAGATATCCTTGTCGGATCAGTCTCTCAACTTCTTCCTTGAGCTGCCAACATGCTTCAGTAGTGTGCCCACGGCTACGGTGGAAGTGACAATATTGCTCCTGGTTTCCGACGTTGGGCTTCAAAGGGTGTGGCCATTTCACGTTCTCCTGATCCCGGATGGCCATTAATACATTTGCTTGGGATGTATTGAGTGGGGTGTACTCCTTTTCTTGGCGAGGTCCTCGTCGTGGTGACGGAGACCTATGAGGTAGATTATTCTTCTCATGCTTTTTCTGCTGTGAGAAAGAATTATCCATCCCAAGTGCACATTTGTGCTTCCCGCTGATTTGCTCAAACTATTTCCTGTGGGCATTTATAGCTTCATCCGCAGAGATTTGTGCCTCTACGCGATGGATCAAGTCAGCGTATGAATGGACGGTGTCTCGCATAAGGGCCGAATAGAAGGGGCCAGGACGAAGACCTCCAAGAAAGACCCCTCTGAGTAATTCAGGGTCTACTCCTGGAATCTGTCGTGCTTCAGTGGAAAATCGTTGAAAATACTCCTTCAACGATTCTCCCTCATTTTGGCGAATTCCGGAGATGTGGGAAGAATCCTTAGCAATTCTTCGATTGGCCACAAATTGTTCGACGAATACTTTTGCCAATTTGACAAAAGAGGGGATCGTTCCAGGTGGAAGCGAGTAGAACCATGTTCGGGCCTGTCCTTTAAGGGTGGCGGGAAAGACCTGGCAGAGGAGCGCGTCTGATGCTCGTTGAATATGCATGATGGTTCTGTAGTAGTCGATATGCTCATATGGGTCGGTCGTCCCGTCGTAGGACTCAACATTTGGCACTTTGAATCCTACTGGAATGGGGTGCTGAAGAATGGCTTCCGTTAGAGGTGATGATTCCTGGAAATTCCTCTGTCGGAGAGCACGCCTCACATCTCCTCGGGGGAACTCTTTCCGTACCAATTTTCGCAGTTCACGACGTAGGACATTGTGAGGGAGTCCTGCAATGTGTGGTTGGAGAGAGCCTTCTGGGAGTTCCGAAAAAATACGAGGATGTGTTGAACTCGCTGTATCGGCAAGTTCATCTTCGTGTTGTGACTGAGGATGTGGAGGAAGACGAATTTGTTCTTGTCGACGCTCGAATTGAATATCTTCAACCCTTGGTGGATCCCGAGGGGGAAGGATCTCCTCCAACGTCGGCTGTCGATCATCTCGTAGGAGTTGGAGGATCTCGTTTTGCGATTCTTCCATCTTCCGGATTCTTTCTTCTAAAGAATGTCCCAAAGTCCCTTCTCCGGCAGCATTCTGCCCCCCAGGGTGAAAAGATGCTGACATTAGTCGTCTATGGTTAATAGACAGATTTCTGGACTGATGAGAGTTGGAGCGAGAAGCTCCAACTAAACGACTGCTGCGCCTATTCACCATCGTAGCAGTACTCGAAGTAGTGGGATTGTGGTTCCCACAGACGGCGCCAAACTGTTGCGTGTTAGAAAATACGCGGCGGTAGAGTTTTATGAATTTGCGTCCGAGCGTTGCACGTAAGTTTAACACACAAACAGAAAAGAGGAGTGAACACCAAGAGTTTTTACGTGGAAAACCCAAAAAGGGAAAAACCACGGGGCCTCGCCCAGTTGCAAAGTTCCACTAGTGATTTTGCAGATTACAGATGGCGGATTTCGTCCCACAAGTCGGGATAATCCAAATACAACTTGTTTCTTCCAGTGAGTTTACAAAATCCCTGCGAATTCCTGGCGTTTCTCGAAAATCCGGCAGAGTTCCGGCGTCTTCAGGCGGCAGGAAGAGTTTAGGCGGTGGTCGAGGAGGTGAGGAATCTCCTTTTCCCCTTTCTCCTCTTCTTCTTCTCTCTTCTGCGAGTTCCTGGCGTTTCCTGAAAGTCCGGCAGAGTTCCGGCGTCTTCAGGCGGCAGGAAAAGCTCCGGCGGCGGTGGTCGAGGAGGTGAGGAATCTCCTATTCCCCTTTCTCCTTCTCCTTCTCTTCTTCTTCTCTCTCTTCACTTGAGCCCCTTGGTGTAGAATGAGGGCTCTATTTATAGTTTTTATGGAGTGGCATAGTCCGTAAATAGGCGTGAGATCATGGGCGAACAGGGAGTGGTTTGAATGGACGGTCGATATCGAATCTTTTAATCATGCACCGTTCGTTGGAAATTTGATGGCCTTAATGATGTCGAAATTTGATGATCTTGGGCTCATTGGATTCGTCTCGTCGAGCCGCTCGATTCGAGTATAAGCTCGTCAAAATCGAAGACCGTTTGGTAACTCAAATTGCGGTTTGAACCTTCCAACAACGCTTCGAACCTTTGATTCGGACTCATTTGGGCTCGGATTGGGTTGATCTTGGTGTCGTTGGGTTTGTATTTCCGAGACGCTCAGTTTGACTGTAAGCTCGCTGAAATCGGAGTTCATATGCTCCCGAAATTAATTTTTGAAGTTTCCAACTAGGTTTTGCCTCGAGATTCGTGCCCGATCAAGATGATTTTGCGATGCCGTATCAAGGCTAATGTGATTGATATTAAACAAAAGGGATGGTTAGGGTAGATGCGAGCCCACTCTGTCCCTGTTTGTCGAGGAAGCGTTAGTCAATTGAGAATTAATCTAATGGATGACTTCACAAGGAATTTATATTGTAAGTCTTAATGCCCTCTGCGAGGGTATAACACTGCTGAGATGATTAGGCCTGCAAAATATTACCCGGACATTCTAGTAGAGATCAAGTTGTTACTTGTTTGTGTGCATCCGTCCTCAAGATTTGTTTTAGACTTTCAGCAAGCCATCTATGTTTGAGGTTTGTTGTTTGTTGGTTCTTGTTTTAGTTTAGCTTTTAAAGTTTATATGTTGGTAGCTTATGCTTATGCGTACAAGTTAAGGGGTGTTTGGTAGCACTCAGGATTTGATTTAAGTAGGATTTTGTAAATCTGCTAAATATGGATTTCGGAAATCCTGAGGGGCCTAAATCCAGAAAACTGTTAATCTTGTATAACTGTTTGGCTATAGAACGGATTTGACGAACGGACTCTTCCTCTCAAGCCAATGGATTTCGTAAATCCGACAAAAATAGGATTTCATAAATCTGGCATTTAGTGCGAAAGGCAGAATTTTCCGTCTACGGCGGCTTTCATTTGCTGTGAGATTTGATTTTGCATTTTAGGCCGTTTGGCTAGATTTGGCTCAAATCTGCCTCAAATCCAGCCTAAATCCTGCTACCAAACAGCCTTAAGTGTTGGTTGGTGTTATGGGCCTCTTCTTTCCCTCTCTCTGTCAATGCTCAGTGCCTTCCCCCGCATGTTAAGGCACATAAGACTTTAGATTTAGTTTTCACATCATATAATTGAAAATAATGTTGGTTTATAAATATTAAGTGGTTCGCTTTTATCCATATGCTTAGGTTTCTTTTGCTTAAAAATGAGTTTGATCTTTAGTATATATATCCTTACTCGACTACCTTTTGATTCAACCTTCCTAACTAGTCGTATTAAATTCATTACTTCGGTTGTGATCAAGAGATTTTCTTGATATTTTCATCCTTTTCTTTCCTCTTCTACAATATGCCCCATTCCATCAATCTCTATCAGAAGAAGTTTCAGAGAAGATACTACATGCATATTATTACATGTGATGCAAAAAGAAATGAACTTTTCTTAAGTCGCTCCACTTTCTATGCTAGTTTGAATCAAACTGGATGTGATTTGTTCTTTTGCAACATTTCATGCTATGAAATGAATCCATGTCATTGCTAACATTTCTTTTCTTTCCATTTGAGGGGTTTGCCAAATATGACAACTACATGTTTAAACTTGTATGTCTTTACCATTTATGTATGCCATACTTCTCAATTGCTCATCTACCATACCACAATTTTGTTTTTTTGGGAAATATACAATGAATATATCTACCCAGAGTCCTCACCATGTTAATGGGATTCATTATCTGGAAGATTTTACTTGGAACTTCTTGTCTATCTTTGTTAAATTAACCTGGTACAGCACAACATTACCAAATAAAGTCAAGCGTCGCATGCCATGCTTTTGTAGAAATGCTATTCTATGAGGAATTTCCTCTTATCATTCAACTTTTGAATGAGTTTCCAAATATTTGTTTGAGTAATCCCATTCTAGGAAACTATTTCGTTCATGGATAATTCAAATGTCATTTGTCCTCATTTCGGATATCAATCTTCTTGCCAAGTAGGGGCCTTTGATGAGGTTTGAATTTAGGCATTGTGATTTTGGAAAACATATGGTGGAGAAAATTTTCAAATTTATGTATCATATAGTTATCAAGGTGTAGGCAATTTGTCAAATGAAGAACTTTTGAAGATAAATAATGTCTTCCAAGAGGACAAAATGCTCAAAACGTTTAGCTTCAAAAGTGCAGGTGTTGGTTGGGGTTTATTTGAAGAAGGAAATCAACCTCTGTTGAGTTTAGTAGCTTTGTGTGAGGATAATATGGATTAAGAAGTTGCTGAGGCATAGCTCAGAGTTTATAGCTGTCTAAATCATTGATTATTAGGACTTCGCTGCATTCACAGAATCCTTGCATATTTTTTTTATTAGAGGATTGTAGTGAAGATATTTTGTCTTTTGAGTCTCTAATATGTCATGAGTTCTTTATTCCATCAAATATTTGTTTTTATAGCATTATTCTTGTTGTCTATAACAAAGCCTTAATCACTGTTTTGCTATGTTTGATTTGTTGGATCAACAGACGGTCAAGCTAGACTTTTATTTGGTTAAATTTGGATGGTATCGTTTTTAATTGTTGTGGCTTTCTTTAGTTCTTACACTCAAACATTTCCTTTAAAGGGATTTGACTACCAAATCTTGAATTGATTGCACCTCAATCTTACTAAGTAAAAAGCTGCTTTACAAAGCAAAAAGAAAATCGGTCCAAACGAAACTTTAAGATTCGTTTGTAACAACTTTTTTACTGCTTTCTAAAATAGTTTTTTAATTAAAAAAAAATTAGATTGCATGAAGATCCCGAATGACTTTCGAATATTTTTCATAATTTATGAATTCAATAATGAGTGATTTTTTACTCTGAAATTTATGCTCGAACATTTTGATTCTATTATTATTATTAGAAATAGTCAAACCCAGGCATCCCCCTTTGCTTCCATTTCCTCTATATTCAGGTTGATAAGATTATTAACTAAAAAACAACTATTTCTACAGGTTCTAGATTATTAATCTGCTTTGACCAAGGAAGAGATGTAATTGAAGGGAGCCACCGTCGACTCTATCCAGATAGGGTGACTTCCGAGTTGCCTGAAAAAACTGCTTTAGAAAAAGCAGCTGCAGGTCATTCGTTTCAGATATTAGAATTTGTAGATGAACCTACCTTTTACCTTGCTGTATTAACGTTTACTGCTCAATAATTATAATTGTAAGGCAGTGAACACAGAATGTCATTCGGAGATCAATCAGAATGCGTCACATTAGTGGTGCTGAGCCGCGGTACCGAGAACATGAGTGATGTGGCGCATTTTTATTAATCTTCGGACGGCGTTCGACGTCCGCACATAATGATTAATTATTAAGGGTCAACTTCTCATTTAAATTTGACAAAAAAAATGTCATTTCTAATATTTATAACCAAGTTTTTTTTTAGGTCTGCATTTACCTTTTTGAACCTATGTAAATTCTATTACATCTACTCTTCTAACATAGATAAGTTTGATGTTTTATGTGATTAAATTATTTAAGGCAACTCTTTCTTATCTTTTCGTGAAAAAATGCGGGTGGAGTGATAGATTAAGGCTTCGTTTGGGACGGCTTTTTTATTGCTTTCTAAAACGGAGTTTTAATACAAATTTTTTTATTTTTGTACTAAAACTCCGTTTTAAAAAGCAATGAAAAAGCCGTCCCAAACGAAGCCTAAGGCTTCGTTTGGGATAGTTTTCATATTGCTTTTTAAAATGATTTTTTAGTACAAAATTTTAAATTCAAGAAATTTTTGTATTAGAAAATTGTTTTAGAAAGCAAGAAGAAAGCCATCTCAAACGAAACATTAGGCTTTGTTTGGGGCAGCTTTCTTATTGTTTTTTAAAATAATTTTATAGTAAAAAAATTAAAATTTAACTAAATAATTGCTTTTAAAAAGGAATAAAAAAGTCATCCAAAATCAAATCTAAATATTTAAATGTGTTAATTTTAAATGTTATGTATATAAATTCTATAATAATAATAATAAGTTCAAGAAAAATGAGCATTTATATAATTACCCGTTTGTCAACCCAACCGCCCATACTCCACGGCCCACCTACTCACAACAGTGGCATTCCTGTAATTCTATCTGCAAATATATTCCAGCCAAAAAGGATAAGCTCCCACCTCCAATCCCCAATCTCTAGCAATCCACCCCACAACCAACTCCATCATCCCAAAATGAGCGTAGTAATCCTTGACGGCACCACCGTCCGATCCTTCGTCGGCGACGAATCCGCCTTCAACAAAAGCATCGACGAGCGCTTCGCCGCCCTCGACCTCAACGGCGACGGTGTCCTCTCTCGCTCCGAGCTCCGTCGCGCCCTCGAAACTTTTCGGCTCACCGAAACTGATTTCGGCCTCGACACCGTTACGCCTTCGGATCAGATATCAGCCCTCTACGATTCCATCTTTGAACAGTTCGATATCGACCAGAACGGCACCGTCGATCTCGCCGAGTTCCGATCCGAGATGAAGAAGATACTCCTTGCCATCGCCGATGGACTTGGCACTTCTCCTGTTCAGATTGCGCTAGAGGCGGACGAGGATGGAGGGCTTAGCTTGCTTCAGGAAGCAGCGGATCTTGAGGCCTCGAAGATCGCCGGCGGCCAGCGTAATTAGGTAGATTGTGGCGTGCTTTAGAAGCTATAAGCATATAATAATGGAGGATCAGATTCCTGATGTATTTTATATATGCTTGAGATAAGAGCTTATGCTTTTTTTTTTTTTTGTTCAAAGTTTGTGAGTTGTGCTAAACAATTATGGTATTTTCATTTTATATTATTGCACTCGCCCTAATATTATTAGGGCATAAATAATTGTGATGGATGAGAGAGAGAGAGAGAGAGAGAGAGAGAGAGAGAGAGAGAGAGAGAGAGAGAGAGAGAGGTATTGTTGATTTGCTTTAAATGAAAATAATGAAATTTTTTTGCAAAAGAGACTTACTACTTAACGCAATCAACAAAAACCTATTTGATTATAAATTTATATAAACAATCTTCAAATATAATTATGTAAAAAAGTTCATAGAACATTATATGTCATTAACTAAACGATAAATACATGGCCAGCTAAAACTTAAATTATATTGGTATGTATTTGCACAATTTTATTCATTGCAATTAGATTACCATTCACCTACAACATCAATCATTCACTAGAGAAATTATTGTCGGTGGACTCCGAACAAGGATCGCCAGAATGTTGTATATGAACTGAATATGAACTGCTTATTTATAGATATGCAGAAAATACTCAATAAATACTCGCAACTAATGATTGACTTAGTATTTATTACATATCTACAAATATGCAGTCCATACGCAGCATCCGGACGATCCTCTACGTTCGGAGTCCGCACAGAATAATTTCCCCAAACAAAGGCATGCAAAGCTCTGAGCATTCAAACAAAATGAGTTTTTCATCAATATCGTTGAAAAATGATTTTTTTAGCGCTAGCTGATATAGCTTCCAATGTCAATCATACCATTCGTAATCTCGAAGAGAGAGAAAATTTTAAACTATTCATCATGTGAATGGGTAGAAGTTTGAGAAGAGCAGACTACCAAGAAGAATGTAAGCAATGGAGTATGACCAAATCACATAACCTACTCTTCTTGAAGTTGTGCCTGGAGAGAGCATCACATATGAAGCAAACCAGTAAATAGGTGGGCTGGCAGACAAAAATCTTGTAGCCACCTGCAAAAGGAGATATTACTCAAAAACAAGGTACAATTTTGAGAAGTTTTGAAGCTGTTTAGGATCACATTTGAGTTTTTTTTTTTATGTTTTAATATGAAATAGTATATAGATATTGATGACCGACAGCGATGGCGGCTAACCGTGGCAGTGACCTAGTGGCGGCGGGTGGTAGCGAGGATAATTTTTTTCTTTTAAAAAGAAAATATTGAATGAGCCTAAAAAACACAAAGTTTGTTTTAAGTGTTTTCAAAATATATATTCATTTAATTTAAAAAAAAAAAATCCAAAACAACTAGCATTAATAGATGAAGGAATTTTACATGCTCCAGTGAAAGGAATAAACCAAAGAAATTCCCTAGTACAAAAAAACAAAAGAAATGGAGCAATTGTATTTCAATGGAAAGCAATAGAGACTTCAATATATAGGTAAATGAAGAAGATTCTGTTAGACCGGTACAATTGGTCCGACATGACCGGCTTATGCGAAGTTCGGCGGAAGTCTCCGCCTCCTATAACAGGAGCCAACCGCTCAATCTTCACATAACCAATTTGGAAGAATTTCTTAGGGAGTTCCGATGGAAATTTGAAAGTAGGGAAATTTTAGAGATTTCCTTTTGATTTGTATGTATTAAATAGTTTGTTTTCCTAGGGTTAGGATATCTTGAATTTGGGATCTCTTAGGTTTAGGTTTCTTTTGGGCTCTAGCAGTATCTAGAGATTTGAGAGAGATAGATCATCCTCTTGAATAGAGGATTAATTGTATCTTGCTATTTTTCTTCTTCTACTAGTGAATTACAAGTGTTTTTCCACAGATTTTCCAATAAAATTACTGTTTTTGTGTTTCCATTGGAGTTGTGGATTGTTTTTTTTTGCTGTTTTTACTAAGTGTTAGGTTTTACTTGAAATATTCAAGTACTTCCTATCAAATTCTTCTGCTTTTATGAGCTAGGGAAGTACTGCATGGATATAATAAAAGGTAAAGCCAATGTGGTTCATGGGAGGGGTTCATTTACTGTATTGCATATTTACCCCACTACACAGACAGCTATTTTCATGATCTGAACCCATGACCTTCAGATCACAATGGAGTTAATTACTCATTACTTTATTGCTTGCTCTATAAAAGCCATCATTAATAGAAAAAAAAATGATGAATTTTTAATGCATCCTGCAGAAATAAAGTGTGAAAAAAAAATTTCCTGACCTGCACGTGCATTACAAAAAATGCCATAAATGTCATGAACCCCAGATGAAGAATGAATGGGAAAACCAAGACGGAACAGTATCCTCGCTTAAATTTAATGAAAGAATCCATTTCATGCTTCACATAATGAAACTTCTCAGAAGCGCTTGCTTTAAACACACTTTTCCTCCTTTGTAATTTATGATTTCCTGTTTCAGAACATACATATTCTTTGATTATAAATGAGAAATAAATCAGTGGTTTACTGAGACTGAGAGTAACCAAAAGCAAAGATATTTCCTCGAAAAGTAATTCCTGAAATCCACCAAATGCTTAAGCAGCTTGTGAAAGCTGTGTTGGACCGCATTGTTTCCATAAAGTTTAACAGTAAAAATAATGGAAGAGGTTAGTCATACTGAAGAAGAAAGTACTCCCCAGTGCTATTGAAGCATCTAATATAAGCATCAAATACCTTTGAACTCCACAGAAGCAGAACTATTATCTGAATATATTATCTCTTGACAATGATCTTTCCCCTGTGGATCTGTCATAGAATCAGAAGCCATTCTGAACGACTGAAGAGTTTGCTGCAATAAGCTTGCATAATACATAACCGAGGCAATGGCAATAGTCAATATGGGAGATGCGAGAAGAAAATTGGGCATCTGCTTCACTTCAAAATACCTTAAGAAGCCAACTCCCCTAATTTAAAAGAGAAGCATTCAGCAAAAAAAAAAAAAAAAAAAAAAACAAAAACAGGAAACAAATATTGATGCGGACATCGGTACGAAGATTTGGCGCATCTATCACAGGAGGCGTCGTAAATCGACGGCTATTATTTAAATCTTCATTTATGAGTTTTTTTTTCTGAATTTTAGTTCTTATTTGTTGTATTTCATGTTTTACCCATAGGTTAGTTTATGTGAGTGTTGTGGCCCAAGGGACAATTTTATATTTTTAGTTTTCTTATGTTGTGGCCTATATATAGGGCCTTAAGCTATTGTAATGGGGATGGATTATTGATATTAAAAATTTGTGTTCAACAATTGTGCTCTTGTGAGAGAACGATAGTGAGATTTCTATGGGAGGAATCGGAGTTTTCACCAGCCGCAGGATGGGTCCGGACTCGTGAATTGAAGTCCCTTAGAGAAGGGCAAAGCATCACCCGTCAGTCTTCGGAAGAGTTCAAGGCTCGCGGTTTTTATCCTGTATCTTTCGTTTTTTATCTCTTCTTTGTTTTGTTTCGTTCCTTCTTATTGTTCCTAGCCGTCGTCATCATCCTCTACCTACGTCCACCATCGTCGTCTCCTTTTCCACCATAAGCCGCCGGCCTCCTCACCAGAAGAGTCTCCCAACCGCTGGCCATGGCTCCCTAGCCACCGGCTTCACCCATCCCTCTTCCTTCTTGAGTTTCCTAATTTGGGGTGAATGACAATTGGATTTAATTTGAAATTCAAATTATCTAAATTTGAAATTCAAATTTTATTTCCTAAATTAGTTCGCCTATTTTAGGAAAGTATTTAATTTAAATCAATTTGAATTTGAAATTCAAATTGGATTTATTTCATTACTTTCCTAACTCCTAAAATCAAGTTTAGAAGCCCTCAATCACAACATTCAATGCTCCCCTTATTCATGCAAGCCGCCGGCCCCTTTATGAGCCAATTAGGAGTTATTTCCTAATTGTTTCACAACCTCTCTTTGAAAAGTTTCAATTTTTAAATCCTATTTGAATTTCAAATTCAAAAAGGATTTAATTATTTCTTTCCTTAATTCCCTAACATTAATCCAATTCCATTAATTCCTTCTTAATTTAAATTCATTTGAATTCTAAATTCAATTGAATCTTAAATTCAAATCTGAGAGCTTTAAATCACCTCATTAAACCCCTCCTTCCCTACATAAGCAGCCGGCCCCTTAATGATGGGATTAGGAATTCTTTCCTAAAACCATCACTTTTCTTTGGAAATATTTCCTCTTTCCTACCAGCCGTGATACTCAAAACTCAAGCCATTAATTACTTCCCTAGGCTGAGAGTGGAATATGGGAATAAAATTCCCCAATTCTCTCTACATCCCACCCGTCTCCCTTCCTCTGTTTATTACCAGCTGAAAATTTTCTCAGGTTTTGAATAAGAAAACCTGAAGAAAATCCTTGCTTGGAAACAATTCAGAATCTTATTATCCCTCTCCAAAACCGCAGCCACCTCCCTTGCTTCCAACGCCTCCCTTTCAGTCGTTCTCCACCACAACGTGAAACCATCTGTTACCCCTCCACACCTTGTTCTCCCAAGCACTGAAAATCTGAATTTCTCTTAGATTTTGAATAAAAATCTGAAGTCATATTTCAGATTTTTGAAAGAATTTTGGAACTTCTTCCCCATCCCCTTCCCAGAATCTAAACTCTCTCAGGTTTTGGGAAACTAAAACTGAAATTGTCCTCAAAATTCAGAGGGGAGATTTGTTCCTAGTAAAGCCGTTTCCCGTTCTACATCACATATATATCTCAACATGTCAGTTTAATTATTGATAGACCAACGAAGTGAAATTAAACAGAATACATTTGACATATGCATCGATATTCTTATCAATAAAACCACCAATTATCTTCAACCAATACCTTATTCGAACTCCACAGAAGAAGAACATATATTGGTGTGCTTTATACATCAATGTTCAATTCCAAACCACCTAAATCTATTTCAAATTACCTTATCTTAAATAGATTTCACTCCAATCAATTCTCTAATATAATTATTCATTTATTTACCCTTCCTAATTTTACACATATCTTAACATTATTATTTCGCCACACATCCATATTAACATTCTCATTTCTACTACGGTCAACTTAGCTATCAATAATTTTTTTTTTATTCCCTATTTCGGTTGGTTACATGAAGGATCAGCCTTAAGCCCATATCTTTTTGCTTTAGTCATGGATGTGATAGGAAATACTTGAAATCGAGTATTTCCTATTCACTTCTTGCAACAACTCTCCAAGCAAACTGCTGTCCGGAGCAGGAAAACAGTGAAAAATAGCGGAAAACAGAAGAAAAACTGAGAGAAAACGTAGGAAAACAATTGCAAACACTTGTATTCCACTAATAGATGCAAGCAACAAGCAAGATACAATTTTTCTTCAATTCGAGAGGAAGGAAAAACTCTCCAAATCTCTAGCCGTAGCCAAGAGCCCAAGAACACAAATCCTATATCTCAAATCAAATTCAAAATTCAAGATGCCACCTAATTCTCTCATAACTCCCTAATTAAGGGGCTGTTTGGTTGCCTGCAAAGTAAACGCAATGTAAAGTAAATGTAGTGTAAAGTAAATGTAGTGCATTCCAAATACTTTGAGGTTGTTTGGTTATCTGCAAAGTAAACGCAGGAGAAATATTTCCCTTGTTTGGTTATATATATCCAGAGTAAAGTAAAAACAGTGCATTCGTAATATTTTTTTTGTCATTATAACTTCTGTATTTATAAAAGTAATCACCGATTGTTTAAACTTCGTTTGGAATAGCTTTCTTCTTGCTTTCTAAAACAGCTTTTCAGTATTATAATGTTCATTACAGCATAATCCTATACAGCATAATCATACCAAATATCTAAAAGTATATAGATATTTCATGAAAGAAAAATTAGAAAACGGATCAATATGCACTTCATATATCCCAACTAGAAGACATCTTGCTGATATATCGACCAAATGACTTGCCAATCTCACATTCAAGAATATTATAAGCAAATTTGGAATGATAGGTCTCCACCATCCAATTTGAGGGTGGTGTTGAAGAGCCATCAAATCAAAGGGGACTAGGAGAGCGCTAAATAAGAAAATTTACAGCCCACAAATTCATTGCTTACAAGGAAAAACTCTCCCACAGATTCGTTTACAATAAAGGAAAGAAAAAGCCCACATATTGCTCCCTTAATACCAATCAGCAACCCCAAATTAGATCCAATGGCAAGCAAATAACAACTTTTTTATTTTTTTCCTCCATGTAGCTTTTATGTATCAACACTCATTGAAAGAATAAACAATCTAAGCTTTGCTTCTACAATAATTATTCATAAATTTGTCCTTTCTAATTTTTCACGCATCAATCATACATGATCTATTCTACTTAGGAAATCAGGACTACTGAAAACAGACAGAACAACACAAATATTTCTCTTCACGTCTTCCGAACTTAAATTGAAAGAAATCTATAGGCGACAATAAACCACAAAAAGCACCTTGAATTCTACATATTGAAACAGGAGCCAGATTCTGATTCAATCATTCAACAAGAAGTTAGCAAGGAACGCAAAAACATGAAGTTCCCGAACCCAAAAAGCAAATACAAAATGAAAAGTTTAATGTTTGAGGTCTAAACTACAGAGAAGAAGAAAACACCTTTACTAATACTTGCAACACGTTACGTCCGAGTACATTGAACCTAACAAAACACTAGTAACATAGATTATACAAATTTATTATACAAATCCAACAAGGTAAACAAAACTGGGAGAAGCTTTCATCAAAATTCAGCAGGTACAACACTAAAAATGGCGATAAGAACGATACAAATGTTGCAAACTCCGATGAAACACAAGCAAGCAGAAGAGAAATTTATCACTAAAGGTTTCGATGTTGCATTATGGCTAAATCAAAGTCAGTATTCTATATGTTAAAAGAACACCAATATCGCATAAAAATGAACTCAAATATTTTTTAAATTTATACAATAGATAAACAACCAACAATCCCAAGGAGTAAACTGTAGATTGGATAATGAAAAAAAATATTGCAAGAGCTCTCTAACTAATGGCTTTTACTACCAAAGCAAGAAAAAGAAGCGAGCGCATTTGCAAAAAAAAATAATGATTATAAGAAGGCTGAACAAAACTAGCTGTTCCAATAGGTCAGAATGAGAATGACTAACCTCCCAATTCAATTCAAGGGTCAGAATCAGATGGCTATTTAACCTAATGATAGATTTAATCAAACTCTACCCCGTTTAACCAGGCCATTTACCAAGCCAAGGTGATTGTGAGTTCAAGTTCTATTGAAGGAAAACAAAAGGTCTACTGTGTTAACGTTGTAAGTCTTTGCAGGGATATTGGACAACTAGAGCCCAGCAGCAATGGCAACAAAATTGGTAAATGCTCAGATATTCGACAATGATATTGGACAACTGAAATGCAGTGACCATGGCAAGCAGATTGCAAGGAACACATACAATAAAGAACAGCTCAAATTAAGAAACCAGGACCTCTTTTCTTTCTGTTATCTCATTCTTATTCCAAGAATAAGTTGAAGGCGTCTATAGTAAACTTTGTTTGGAATATCTATATACTTTTAGATATTTGGTATGATTATAAAGTTCATTACAAATTTTAAAAATTCGAAACTCACCAAGAATACACTAACAAGAATGCACAAAAATGCGCTAATTGGGACATTCCGAATTCGTCTTATTTTGGCAAATTCAAAACTCACCAAGAATACACTAACAATAATAAGTACATATGATATTACTCTGCATTAGTTTACTTCCAACTAATACAGGAAATCTCAAAATTCCTGCATTTGTTTTATTCTACACCCATAACACCTGGAACCAAAATGTCCCATAAAATTGGTAGGTTTTAACTTTGAATTTTATAAGCATCAGAATACTAACATGAATGCTGCTACCTTTAAGATGCCGACCAATTTGAGATTTTGTCGATACAAATTTTAAAAATTGTTGTCAGAATTTTAAGATTTCAGCTTCGGTGCAAAAATTTCCTAACAAAAAAAAAAAAAAAAAAAAACATCAGCTTTCATACACGGGAGATCGAGAGAAGAGAAGGGAGAAAAAACCTTCGGGAGAAAATGAATGGGGAGAGGATGCCAGAAGTATCTTTGGCAGCCAAGCCGAATGCCTTCCGGTAATGCTTCTCCTCCAACGCCTTCATCCCGTTCTCTGCCATCTCCAGTCTTTCTTCTCATTCCCTGCAATTCAACAAAGGAGGCGTAGACTTGCTAACACTTATTAGTCTACTGACTTTCGATGTTGCATTATGGCTAAAATACTGTGCGATGCCGAACAAGGAAGGAGCCCTAGAAGCCTCTCGTGCAATCTTACACCTCGTGCGAAGCAAAAAAGCCGAACAGCAACGACGATGCGAATTGGAGCTCCCTTCCTTACCTCTGATGGAAATGACAGAACTTCCGATCGGATAGGCAAAGGTAACGTGGTCGAAGGAGCGAAGCCGAACAAGAACGAAGGAGCCCTAGAAGCCTCTCGTGTAATCTTACGCCTCGTGCGAAGCAATGAAGCCGAACAACAACGACGATGCTAACTCCAGCTCCCGTCCTTACCTCCGATGAAAATGGCGCAACTTCCGATCGAACAAAGGGAACGTCGTCGTCGCACGAAGTCTGAGAAGAACAAAGGAGCCGAAGAAATCTTACACCAACTGCGAAGCAATGAAACCCGAACAGCAACGACGACGACGACGCCATCGTCGAGTGAATTTATAACCCGCTCGATACGAGCGGGTTTCTAATTCCCGCAAAACAGCCTCCTTATTACACGCCTAATACATCCGATGAGTTTCGTTTGTTCCGCTCAAAATTAACCAAACATCCTAATTTAATAAATACATGCATTTGTTTTACTTTACCCTCCTAATTCAGGCAACCAAACAGCCCCTAAAGCAAAAGGAAAGATACAAATTACATAAACACCCTCCTCATTCAAAAATTCCCTCCAACGAAACGCTCCAACCCCGCCTAGCCCGCTCTCTCTTCCGCCGTTTCTGCGACTGGGTTCCGCCCGGCTTTGGACCGCCGGGTGTAGAACCGGACCGGTCCAACTGGGACCGGTCCAAGCGTAACATTACTTCCCTCCCAAAGATTCACCTTGTCCTCAAGGCGAAAGTACGGAAACTGCTGTTTCATCATCTCATAGGGCTCCCATGTGGCCTCGTAGTGGGGAGATCCTTCCATTTGATTAACACCTCTTTGTTTCCTTTTTTATCCCGCCTTACCCCTTCTAGCTCCATGGGTTCCATAACCACTTCCAAATCCTCTGTCAATGACGCTGGCAATTCCACACTAGCTGCATGCTCTCCTCAGCTGTGACACGTGAAACACCGGGTGTATGGTAGCGGAGGATGGTAATTTCAGACGATATGCCACTGCTCCAATCTTCCCCAAGATCTCATAGGACCCGAAGTACCTCGGGGCCAATTTCTCGTTCCTCCTATTAACCGATGACTTTTGCCTGTAAGACCTTAGCTTCAAGTACACCTTCTCCCCTACTTCATATTTATGTCCCTCCTGTGTGTATCTGCTCTCTTCTTCATGATTTGTTGTGCTATTCCCAAATGTTTCTTCAACTCCTCTAGCACAATGTCTCTTTCTTCTAGGTATTGCTCCACTGAAGAATTAGGTGTACTTCCTCTCCTATAGTGCACTAGGTGTGGGGGGTCCCTCCCATACAACACTTTGAACGGTGTCATCTGAGAAGCAGAATGGTGCGAGGTGTTGTACCAGTACTCCGCCCATGGTAACCATTGTGCCCACTTCCATGGTGTTTCTGAAGCAAAGCACCTCAAATATGTCTCTAAGCTCCGATTTACCACATGTCTGTCCATCTGTCTGGGGATGGTAGGCGGTACTTCTCTTGAGGACAGTGCCCTGCATTCAAAACAGTTCCCTCCAAAACTGACTAAGGAACACTTTGTCTCTATCAGACACAATCGATTCAGGAATCTCATGCAGTCTAACAACTTCCCTGATAAAGGCGACTGCTACTGACACAGCAGTGTAGGGGTGTCGTAAGAGAATGAAGTGTGCATATTTGCTGGGTCGGTCCACCACTACCAGGACGACCGTGAATCCTTCTGATCTGGGTAAGCCGTCGATGAAATCCATGGACACTTCCTCCCAAACTTTGTTTAAAAGTGTCAATGGTTGTAGTAGTCCTCCTGGAGCCATCGCCATGTATTTGTTTCTCTGGCACACCTCACACCTTGCTACCATCTCCTCCACATCTTTGTGCATCCCTTTCTAGTAGAGCTCAGCAGCTAGCCTCCTGTAAGTCTTCTGAACTCCTGAGTAGCCTCCAATCGCGCTGCCATGGAACTCCTGCAACAAGTGGGGAATGTGGATGGAGGTTCTTAGCATCACAAACCTCCCTTGATACAATAGCTTCTCCCCCTCAATGCAGTAACCTGGATGGCTACTCTTGTCTGTCCTCAGATATTCTCTGATCTTTCTCAGTTCTTCATCCTGCAGGCTTTCTTCCTTGAGCGCACCCCAGTCGACCATCAAGGGTACCGACACAGCTAATTCTTGGAACTCCCCAACATATCTGGATAAAGCATTGACTGCCTTATTTTCCAAACTCGGTTTATAATGGATCTCAAAATTGTAGCCTAATAGCTTGGATAACCACCTTTGATGTTCCTCGGTAACATTCTTTGTTCTAACAGATACTTCAAGCTTTTCTGATCAGTCCGTACAATAAAGTGTCTTCCCAAGAGATAAGGCCGCCACTTCTGAATAGCCAGGACAATGGCCATCAGCTCTCTTTCATAAACTGACTTCAATCTAGCCCTGGCTGAAAGCACTTGACTGAAGCATGCAACTGGCCTGTGATTCTGCATCAACATTGCACCTAGCCCATATCCTGATGCATCCGTCTCCACTACAAAAACCTGACCAAAGTCTGGAAGAGCTAGAACAGGAACCGTTGTCATGGCTTCTTTTAACCTCTCGAATGCCTGAGTGGCTGCCTCTCCCCAGCAAAAATTGTCTTTCTTTAGCTGCTCAGTCAGGGGCCATGCAATGGTACCGTATCCCTTCACAAACTTCATGTAGTATCCCGTCAATCCTAGGAAACCCCTCAACTCCCTGAGGTTCCTAGGCAGTGGTCATTTTTGCATTGCCTCAATTTTAGTTTGATCCGCTGCCACTCCCTCTTGGGAAACCACATGTCCCAAGTACTCCACACTCGCCTGAGCAAAACTGCACTTCTTCAAGTTGGCTTTCAATTGATGCTCCTGAAGCACTTCCAATACCACCCTCAGATGTTCCAAGTGCTCTTCCACAGTTCTGCTGTACACCAGGATGTCATCGAAAAAGACCAAGACAAACTTCCTGAGGTGCTGCTTGAATACCCGATTCATCAAGAATTGAAAGGTTGCAGGAGCGTTAGTCAATCCAAAGAGCATTACCAGAAATTTATAATGCCCTTCATGTGTCCTGAACGCTGTCTTTGGAACATCTGCCTCGCTCATTCTGATCTGGTGGTATCCGGATTTCAAATCCAACTTCGAAAACATCACTGCACCATGTAGCTATCCAGCAGCTCATCAATCACCAGAATTGGGAACTTGTCTGGTATAGTGCTTTTATTCAGAGCACTGTGATCCACTCAAAATCTCCAACTCCCATCTTCTTGACCAGGAGGACTGGACAAGAAAAAGGGTTGTTGCTGGGTCTGATAATCTCCGCCTCCAGCATTTCCCGGATCAGCTTTTCAATCTCGTCTTTTTGAATCTGTGGGTAGCGGTAAGGACGGACACTGATCGGAGTCTCACCTTCTTTCAAAGTAATGACATGCTCCAACTCTCTTTGAGGAGGTAAACCCTGGGGCGGTTGAAAGACCTCGCTAAACTGGTGTATGAGCGGCTGTACTGTAGCGGGAATATTTCCTTCCTCCTACAATCTGACTCCTTCCAGGCGGTGCAACTCTACTAAGTAGCCTCCCCCCTCTTCCTGAATGGTTCTGATGAGGGATTTGAGAGAAACCCCCGCCTTGGTCAGTCCAGAATCACCCTGAATCGTCCTCTTTCTGTCCCCAACCACCAACTCCATCCTCAGTGTACCCCAATTGATTTTGGTTTCTCCCAATGTTTGCAGCCATTTCATCCCAAGGATGACATCCGTACTCCCCAATTCTAAGGGAAGGAAGTCTTCCTTTACATGGATTCCTTGAATCTTTAGTACTACTCCTCGACGGACTCCTCGTCCCATCTCTACCTTCCCGGTGCCCATCATTACCCCGTAACCTCCGGTATCCACTAACTCCATCCCCAATGCATCAACAATCTGGGTGAAAATGAAATTGTGTTGCTCCACTATCTATCAACACCACCACCTCACGGTCAGAGATATCTCCTTTCACCTTCATAGTGTGACTCGAAGTGAATTCCACTACTGAGTTCAAAGAGACTTCTGCTACGTCCAGATGCAACTTCTTCTCCTCCTCCACCTCGGGGTCATTCCCACCTCCCTCTTCGTCTTCCTCGTCTTCACAGACGAGGAGAACCTGAAGAGATCGGTCCTTGCACCTATGCCCCGACATGTACTTCTCATCACACCTGAAACACACCCCTTTTGCCCTTTTTTCCTGCAGCTCCTTCTCGGTCAGCTTTTCGAACTGCCCCACGTTACCGCCTCCTCCCATCTTCTCCTTGGGTGCTTCCTTCATGCTCCCGGGGCCTGCCCCTTTTGCTGGTAAGAATGTGATCGTAGTCCTGTACGACCCCCCTGAATAGTTTCCCTGAGTCCCTCTTTCAGACTTTTTTTGGTCCTCCACCAACTAGGCCAACTCCATGGCATTGCCTAGATTCCTTGGCTCCAATACTCTGATTGTTGTTCTTATCTCTGGTTTCAGCCCTTTCATGAAATTTCCTTCCAGGGCTGACTCCGAGATATAATCCAGCCTGCTAGCCAGATACTCAAACTTGTCCCGGAAGTCTGTCACGGTCCCCTCCTGAGTCAGAGCAAAGAATTGCTCATAGAAGTCTCCTCCATCATCGGCTCAGAAACGCTCCAATAAACAATCCTTGAACTCTCACCAGCTGCGAATGGGCTCCCTCCTGTCACGCCACTGATACCATGCTAAGGTTTTTCCCTCCAAGCACATTCCCGCCGTTGTCAATTTCTCCTCCTCTGTCAGCCCATTGACAGCAAAATATCGCTCCACCTTATAGATCCAACCATGGCCGTCTTCGAGGGCAAAGACGAGCATCTTCAGCTTCCTCACCCTTGGATCTCCTCCATTACCCCGGTACCCTCCATAACCCCCCATTCCTCGAAGAGGAGGTGCTCCCCAAGTGTCCCGGTCATCCCTACGGCTCTGTTTAAAATTGCGCAATAAGAGGCGCGCCTCTGTGCAATTTGACCCAAAACCGCCTCGAGGCTTACGCAATTCCTCTCCTGGCAGAGGCGTACGCCTCACTTGAACTAAGGCGCGCCTCAGAGGCGCAATTGCGCAATTCTGGCTGAGGCGTACGCCTCAAATATATGCTTAGTATCGCTCGGTATAGCTAGGTATTTGCTCGGTACTGCTAGGTACATGCTCGGTACCGCTCAATATATGCTCGGTACAGCTAAGTATTTGCTCGGTGCTGCTAGGTACATGCTCGGTACAGGTAGGTATTTGCTCGGTACTGCTAGGTACATGCTCGGTATTGCTCAGTACCGCTAGGTACATGCTCGGTACTGCTAAGGAACATGCTCGGTACCCCCTGGGTCGAACCCCGCTAGGGAGCAACGCCCCCTTGGACCCCCGGCAGTCCGGCATATTGTTTTATTCATCATCTTTAGTAATAGTTATTAGTGTTAGTCTACTAGTTCATGAGTGCATGCTTTGATTGGAAGACATTAGACTCTATAGGAGAGGAGGAAGGGATGAGAAGATTCCCTTGAAGACCCATTTAGTGATGGGACATGATTGGATTATATATGTTCTTTCTTAATTGTACTTTGAGAGTTTTGATAAACTAATATTTTGTGATTTTGTACTTTGGGACATGATTTTATTGCATTTATTTTCTTACTTTCCCCTAATTTTAATTGTCATTTAGATGTTTTATTGTATGATAGAATCTTACTATTTTTTACTTGCTAAAACCCTTAAATTCTAATTTACGCAATTCTTCGTCGGTGCGGCTTACGCCTCACACCGCCTCGAGGCTTACGCCTCGCCTCACGGACGAAAAACGCCTCGAGGCTTATTTACGCAATTTTAAACCTTACCCTACGGCGATGGTATTCGAATTCGTCGTCATATTCCCCTCTTCCCCTTTCAAAACCAGCACCTCGACGCTGAAATTCCTCTCTTCTTCCGCCAAAATCTACACTTTCGTCATATTCCCCTCTCCTCTCTTCAAATTCAGCACCTCGACGCTGAAATTCCTCTCTTCTTCCGCCAAAATCAGCACCTCTTTGATCGTTTCCTATGCTCATATCCTCTCTAGAAAGTGGCTCTAGAGGCGGCATGTCGTCATCTCCCTTAAGGATCTCTACTTCCGGATTTCTCCTCCCCCTAAGCGGGTTCGGATTCCCTCCTACGCCATGGTCTCCGGTAGTCCCTCTTGCTTCCGACGTCGTCGGATTAGTCTTCATCTCAAGTAATTTCTTCATCATTTCTTACATTGCCGTGAACTTTCCCTCCAACCTTTCATTGTTGGTGGTGATTTGATTTTGAAAATAAAAAAATTTTGCCTCAAAATTGGTTTTCAATTGACCGACTTTGCCTTCCAAGACGTCTACCTTCTTTCCGGCCATCGTTCTTCCCAACGGATCACAAAAAATCACTTCCGTAAGCCCAAAAGTTCGCTGAAAAATCTGATTTCAGCCGCCAAAAGTCCCCAAATCGATGCTCTGATACCAATTTGATAGGAAATACTTGAAATCGAGTATTTCCTATTCACTTCTTGCAACAACTCTCCAAGCAAACTGCTGCCCGGAACAGGAAAACAGTGAAAAACAGTGAAAAACTGAAGAAAAACTTAGAGAAAACGTAGGAAAACAATTGCAAACACTTGTATTCCACTAATAAATGCAAGCAACAAGCAAGATACAATTTTCCTTCAATTCGAGAGGAAGGAAAAACTCTCCAAATCTCTAGCCGTAGCCAAGAGCCCAAGAACACAAACCCTAGATCTCAAATCAAATTCAAATTCAAGATGCCTCCTAATTCTCTCATAACTCCCTAATTAAAGCAAAATAAAAGATACAAATTACATAAACACCCTCCTCATTCAAAAATTCCCTCCAACGAAACGCTCCAACCCCGCCTAGCCCGCTCTCTCTTCCGCCGTTTCTGCGACTGGGTTCCGCCCGGCTTTGGACCGCCGGGTGTAGAACCGGACCGGTCCAGCTGGGACCGGTCCAAGCGTAACAGGATGTTCTCACTAGACATTTGCAAGAGGATGTACCTTGGTGTATGCTTTTGCTGATGATATTCTTTCTTGTTGATAAGACTAGAGAGGGAGTTGAAGGTAAACTTGAATTATGGAGGTCAACCTTAGAGTCTAAAGGTTTTCTCTTGAGTAGATCTAAAACGGAATATATGGAGTGTAATTTTAGTAGCAATAAACCTAGTGAGGGGATTGTGACTTTGAGCGATCAAGTCATTAATATAAGTACACGTTTTAGATATCTTGGATCTATTGTTCAGAGTGATGATGAAATAGCCGGGGATATTATCAGCATAATTCAAGTTGGATGGTTGAAGTGGAGGAATGCATCAGGCTTGTTATGTGATAGAAATGTACCCCTTAAACTTAAGGGAAAATTCTATAAGATGGTAGTGAGGCCTGCAATGCTTTTTGGTGTCGAATGTTGGCCATTAAAAGAGAAGCATAATACTAAGTTAAGTGTGGCAGAGATGAGGATGCTCAGGTGGATGAGTGGCTTTACCCTTAGAGATAGGATACGAAATGAGCATATACGTGAAAAGGTTGAAGTAGCTCCAGTAGAAGATAAGATTAGAGAGAGTCGCCTTAGATGGTTTGGTCACATAAAATGACGGCCTTCCGATGACCTAGTTAGGAGAGTAGAGGTATTAGATTTGACTTATGTTAAGAAAGGTAGGGGTAGACCTAAAAAGACTTGGTTAGAAAATATTAGGAATGACCTTTCTTTATTAGATTTAAACGAGAATTTGACTTTTAATAGGACACAATGGAGAAAAAGAATTCATGTAGCCGACCCCACGTAGTGGGATAAAGGCTTGATGTTGTTGTTGTTGTTGCCTAGCACTAGAATCCATATAATATTATCAAGCTAATTGCATTTTTACAAAATTTACAATTAAGTCCCCATGATATTCTCTTATTGCATGATATTATTAAGGTACATCATTTTGACCACATTCTTAAATCTAGAAGTTATATCTTCATTTATTTCCCATTTATTTATATAACAAATCTAATGTATCTAAACATATCACATATAGAAATTACAATATTCTAAAAATATTGATAAATAATTATTGATATCAAACCATTAAAATTCCATATAGCATGTTAAGTTTTTGTTCTACTAATTTAAGCCCTCTATTTACAATAAATGTTTTCCAATGTCCTAATTCTCCAATTTTTTTAGTTGATGTCAGTAATTAAAATTCAGTCATCTAACAAAATATACACCAAAATACCTAATATAGAATAACCTTCTTAAACATCTCCATCAACGTTATAAAATCTATGATCACTAAGTGATTGCTTATAATATGTCCATGCCCCATCATATAAATCTTTCATAGCTTCAACATGTGTTTTAAGGTCAAAATGATCCTGAACTATTTATAAGGGGCTACTTCGGCCAAGATTATCTAATATGTCGAATTTAGGCATTTAACTCATCAAATCAGATACAAGATAGTAAATTTATTCCACAAATTTGATAAAAAAATAATCCAGCAAAAAAACTATTTTGAATCATAGTTGAGAATTCAAGGGATTATTTGAGAGATCATATTTGAAAAGTCAAGGAACTAAACTAGCACCATACAAATAGTTCTAAGATCATTTTGACTTTTTTCTCTATGTTTGACATCCACACACATTTATATCTTAATACATACCAAATCAATAATCGTGGTGCTCGATTGTACTCTTTATGAAGATCAATAGCTATGATAATGAAGATCCTTTATTATCTCCATACATATATATATATATATATATATATATATTACCAGTTGGCTTAACAAAAAAAATGCTTTCATAATAGATCTTTCTAAGATGAAATCTAAATATTTACTTGTATTTACTTGAAATTAAGGTATTTTTTTAAGTTTATATTCCATTACTCATCTTCATTGTATGACTTATAAATTTAACTCCTCTGCACATAAGACATCCAAAGCAATGAACTGCGTTATCTTTCGGATGCCACCGTGAAGAAAAGTGCAAAAACAATTAGAAGTTATTGTAAAGAAAGTGTTACTGTTGTTTTGAATAACAGTATAAATACCAAATATAATGAAAAAAACAATCTAAAATTCGAGTAAATAGCAGTAATGAGTAACAGAAAACGGAACAAATGCCAAATATAATGAACAAAACAATGTAAAACTTCAGTAAGTACCAGTAATGACTTTGAAGATAACCATACAAATTAGGTACTCTTGAGTTGCACCAGGGTCTCAACCCATCCGAAGCACAAACACAGATATTGTAGTATCCATAAACTTGGAAAGCAGCAAATGGAACAAACAGACAAATTGAGTAAGCGGCTCCACCAACAATAGCCTGCAGAGCAAACTTAACAACAAACATAGATGATTAATTACAAAGGAAGAGAACCTATTGAACTACTTTTATGTTTATCGAATTTAACTTGTCCAAGTACCAGACAATTTAAAACATAGTACTCTTCGCAAGAGGAAATACAGTGCATTAAAAAAACAGCTCTATAAATGACATGAAAAAACAGTTAGCTTAAACATTCCTTGTAAAGTTTTCAATGTACTGCTGCTGATCCTATTCAGAGAACACTTTTCTGCTAGGCCGGTCCCTCATGGATTGGTCCAGTCGGCCCCTTGCCAAGGGCCGGTTCAGGTTTATCGGGTTCGCCCCTATGAAGTTGCCGCTCATGCTTGTGTGGGGCCCACTCATGATTTTGAATAAGAAAGGAGGGGGCAGCTAGGGCTAAGAAGGCTTTGATTGTTTGCTTTAAATAGGGAGGATTAGGGTTAGGGTTATGCTTTGTTTTGTGGTTGATTTCCGAGTTCTTGTTCTTGGCGTCTTGGGAATGGAGGATCAATTGTATCTTGCTTAATTTCTTCCGTTGGTTTTCTTTCTACAATAAAAACTATTGTTTATCCTTGTTTTCCATTAGATTTGTGGAGTTTTCCTGCTGTTTTCGTCAATCTTGTTAGGATTTACTTTAAATATTCAAGTATTTTCTATCATTTTCATGTAGGGTTGTTTTGTTTGAAGTAAGAGTGTAAAATATTCCAAATGCAGAAGTTTTGAGAATATTTGTATATAGTTTGAAATAAAACAAATGCAGTGTAAAATTTGGTGCATTTGGAATTTACATTCTAATTCATTTTTTTTGTATTTGGATTTCCTCATATTTGGGTGAGTTCCAAATACACTGGAAATTCATTGCAATTGTTTTCCCCAAAATCCAATTCTTCCTTAGTTCTAAAGACTTCCACACATCCAATTTTGAACCATAATTTGTTATTGATGTAACCAAAAATCTGGGAAGGGGCCCAAATTTTTGATCACAAAAGCAATCTCTTTCTAAGATCTAGGAACTTACAAAAACTCACAAAAACTAGACAAATTAAACAAAAAAAACTTTAATATTATAAAATGAAAGACTTACAAACTTGACTCAAACAAGACACCCTAAACTTGCTTACTTTGAGAAGAATGATACAGATGAGGTGATCACTTGCGGAGAGACGAAAGATATTAGAAGCCGAGAAGAACGGTGAAAAGAGCTCGTAAGATTTACAGAGGAGATGAGAAGAAGAAGTGGACAAAGCTCGCAAGCTTTTCCAACGAAACCCGCAGGTTTACTGTTACGCCTGGACCGGTCCCAGCTGGACCGGTCCGGTTCTACACCCGACGGCCCACGGTCGGGCGGAACCAGGCGGAACGCGCGCGGAGCGGGGCCCAAACAGCGGCTAAAACGCACGGGGAAGGGAAATTTTTTGAATGAGAGGCTGTTTTAGGAAGTCCATTACTGTCCTTTATGATTAATTTGTATAATTAGGAGTTTTGGGGGGAATAGCTCCTCATCTTGAATTTGAATTGTTTTGAGATCTAGGTTTTGGTGTCTTGGGCTCTTGGCTTCGCCGGAGATCTTTTGGAGAGTTTTTCCTTCCTCTCGAATCGAAGGAAAGTTGTATCTTGCAAGTGCTTTTCATCCGTTATCGAAATAAAAGTGTTTGCATCGTTTTCCTACGCTTTCTTCTCAGATTTTTCTTGTAGTTGGGCTGTTTATCTGCTGTGAACAGCAGTTTTTCATTGGATTTACTTGATCTTGGTGAGAAACACTTGGAAATCCAAGTGTTTCCTATCAAATTGGTATCAGAGCATCGATTTGGGACCACCGGCGGCTGAAATTCTGAAATTTCAGCAAGTTTATCTTGTCCGGAAGAAGATTTTGGGAGATCCGTGAGGAGAGCAATGGCCGGAAAGAAGGTGGACGTCTTGGAAGGCGAGATCGGTCAATTGAAAACCGATTTGGAAGAAAAATTTTTTGAATTTCAAAATCAAATCACCACCAACAACGAAAGGTTGGAGGGGAAATTCACGGCCATGGAAGAGATGATGAAGAAATTACTTGAGATGAAGGCTAATCCGATGGCATCGGATGCAAGAGAGACTGTCGGCGACCATGGCGTAGGAGGAAATCCGAACCCGCCTCGGGGAAGGAGGATTCCGGCTGTGGAGATCCTTGAGGGAGACGACGACATGCCACCTCTAGAGCCACTTTCTAGAGAGGAGATGAGCTTGGGGAATGACCGTCGAGGTGCTGATTTTCAGCGTCGAGGTGCTGATTTTCAGCGTCGAGGTGCTGATTTTCAGCGTCAAGGTATGGATTTTGAAGGCCGGAGGGGAGAATATGAAGGAAGTGCAGATTTTGGTGAAAGAAGAGGAGAATATCAGCGTCGAGGTGCTGAATTTCAGCGTCGAGGTGCTGATTCTGAAAGGGGAAGAGGGGATTATGACGATGGAACCGGATACCAACGTGGGAGGGAGGACCGGGATACTTGGGGAACACCTCATCTTCGAGGCATGGGAGGTTATGGAGAGTACCGGGGTAACGGAAGGGATCCGAAGGTGAGGAAGTTGAAGATGCCCATCTTTGAGGGGGAAGATGGCCATGACTGGATTTACAAGGTGGAACGGTATTTTGCAGTCAACGGGTTGACAGAGGAGGAGAAACTGACAGCGGCAGGACTGTGTTTGGAAGGGAAGGCACTGGCATGGTACCAGTGGCGGGACATGAGGCGACCTATCCGAAACTGGAGGGAGTTCAAGGATTGCCTACTAGAACATTTCCGAACCAGCAGCGGAGGGGATTTCTACGAGCAGTTCTTTGCGCTGACACAGGAGGGGACAGTAGCAGAGTTCCGGGACCGGTTTGAGTACCTAGCTAGCAGGTTGGATCGTCTTTCTGATACCGTGCTTGAGGGGAACTTCATGAAGGGGCTCAAACCAGAAATCAGAGCAGTCGTTCGAGTGATGAGACCACACGACCTGGGGGAGGCCATGGAGTTGGCACAGTTGGTCGAGGACCAGAAGCATCTAGAGAGGGGGAATCGAGGCAGCAGTTCTGGGGGATCCCACCGGATGACGACCACGTTCTTAGCTTCCAAGGGAGCTGCACCGGGGGGTACACGAGAAGTACCAAAGGAGAGGACCGGAGGAGGAGGGCCTGGGGGAAATTTTAAAAAGCTTACTGATAAGGAGATGCAGGAGAAGAGGGCCAAGGGATTGTGCTTTAGATGTGATGAGAAGTACATGCCGGGACATAAGTGCAAGGACCGGACTCTTCAGGTTCTCCTTGTTTGCGAAGACGAGGAAGACGAAGAGGAAGGTGGGAGCAGATCAGAAGTGGAAGAGGAGGAGAAGATGCACCTGGATGTGGCAGAAGTCTCCCTGAACTCTGTAGTGGGATTCACTTCGAGTCACACTATGAAAGTGAAAGAGGTGATAGCTGACCACGAGGTGGTGATTCTGATAGATAGTGGGGCAACCCACAATTTCATTTCCACCCGGCTTGTTGAGTTGCTTGGTATGGCACTAGTGGACACCGGAGGCTATGGGGTGATGATGGGCACGGGGAAGGTGGAAATGGGGAGGGGAGTGTGTAGAGGAGTGGTGCTGACCATTCAGGAGATACAGGTGAGGGAGGATTTTCTTCCTTTAGAATTGGGAAGCACTGATGTGATTTTGGGAATGAAGTGGCTGCAGACTTTGGGGGAGACCAAGGTGAACTGGGGAGAACTGAGGATGGAGCTGATAGTGGGGGGGAGGAGAATGGTGATACAGGGAGATGTCGGCCTGTCTAGGACCGGGGTGTCTCTCAAGTCCATGATCCGAACCATCCAGGAGGTTGGGGGTGGATACTTGGTGGAGCTGCAACGATTGGATAAAGTCAGTGTGGGGGAAGAGGGAGACATTCCTCTTGAAGTGCAACCAGTCATACAACAGTTCAGGGAGGTTTTTCAACCTCCACAGGGTTTGCCACCTCAGAGGGAGCTGGAGCACGCCATTATTTTGAAAGAAGGGGAGACACCGATCAGCGTTCGCCCTTACCGCTACCCCCAGATCCAAAAGGACGAGATAGAGAGGCTGATCCGGGAGATGTTGGAGGCAGGGATCATAAGGCCAAGTGTAAGCCCTTTCTCTAGTCCAGTCCTCCTGGTCAAGAAGAAGGATGGGAGTTGGAGATTCTGTGTGGACTACAGGGCTCTGAATAAAGGCACTGTACCAGACAAGTTCCCAATTCCAGTGATTGATGAACTGTTGGATGAACTTTTTGGGGCAGTGGTGTTTTCCAAGCTAGACTTAAAATCCGGATACCACCAGATCAGAATGAAAGAGGCGGATGTTCCAAAGACAGCCTTCAGAACACATGAAGGGCATTATGAATTTCTGGTAATGCCCTTTGGTTTGACTAACGCTCCTGCTACATTTCAGTCTCTGATGAACAGGGTCTTCAGGG
Organism: Dendrobium huoshanense; assembly: GCA_016618105.1. Lineage (NCBI taxonomy): Eukaryota > Viridiplantae > Streptophyta > Magnoliopsida > Asparagales > Orchidaceae > Dendrobium > Dendrobium huoshanense. The sequence goes on along the minus strand of CM028357.1, from coordinate 51,073,249 downwards.
AGTACCTCAGGAAGTTCGTACTTGTGTTTTTTGATGATATATTGGTGTACAGCAAAACTGAGGGGGAACACTTAGAACACTTGAAGGTGGTTTTGGGAGTATTGCAGAAACACCAGTTACAAGCCAACCTGAAGAAATGCAGTTTTGCCCAGACCAGTGTAGAGTACTTGGGGCACGTGGTGTCCCAGGAAGGAGTAGCAGCGGATCAGAATAAAATAGAAGCAATGCTGAAGTGGCCCATCCCTAGGAACCTAAAGGAGTTAAGGGGGTTCTTAGGGTTGACTGGATACTACAGAAGATTTGTGAAGGGATATAGTGCTATCGCATGGCCATTGACGGAGCAACTGAAGAAGGATGGATTTTCTTGGGGTGAAGCAGCAACGCAGGCATTTGAGAAACTGAAGGTAGCCATGACTACAGTCCCAGTCCTAGCACTTCCTGATTTCAGCCAAGTGTTTGTGGTAGAGACAGATGCTTCAGGGTATGGGCTGGGGGCAGTGCTGATGCAGAACCACCGGCCAATAGCTTACTTCAGTCAAGTACTGTCAGCCAGAGCTAGATTGAAGTCAGTATATGAGAGGGAGCTAATGGCCATCGTTTTGGCTATACAGAAATGGCGGCCGTACCTTTTGGGGAGACATTTCATTGTGAGGACTGATCAGAGAAGTTTGAAATACCTGCTAGAACAAAGAATGGTGACTGAGGAACATCAGAGATGGTTATCTAAACTACTAGGTTATGATTTTGAGATCCAATACAAGCCTGGTTTGGAAAATAAAGCAGCCGACGCCTTATCCAGATGTGTGGGGGAGCTTCAGGAATTAGCTCTGTCAGTTCCTTTAATGGTAGATTGGGGGTCCATCAAGGAAGAAAGTATGTTGAATGAAGAGTTGAGGAAGATCAGGGAGGATCTAGAGAAGGACAAGAGTAGTCATCCGGGCTACTGTATGGAGGGGGAGAGACTATTATATCAGGGGAGGTTTGTGATGCCACGGACTTCCATACACATTCCCCACTTGTTGCAAGAATTTCATGGCAGTGCAGTTGGGGGACATTCAGGGGTTCAGAAGACTTACAGGAGGCTAGCATCCGAGCTCTACTAGAAGGGGATGCATAAAGATGTGGAGGAGATGGTGGCCAGGTGTGAAGTATGTCAGAGAAACAAGTACATGGCCATGGCTCCGGGAGGCTTACTACAACCATTGACACTTCCAAACAGAGTTTGGGAGGAAGTATCCATGGATTTCATTGATGGCTTACCAAGGTCGGAGGGGTTCACAGTCATTATGGTGGTGGTTGACAGGCTTAGTAAGTATGCACATTTTGTTCTCCTAAGACACCCATACACCGCAGTGTCAGTGGCTGCAGCTTTTATCAGGGAGGTAGTGAGATTACATGGGGTGCCTGAATCGATTGTGTCGGATCGAGACAAAGTTTTCCTCAGCCAGTTCTGGAGGGAGCTGTTCAGGATGCAAGGCACAGTTCTAAAGAGAAGTACAGCCTATCACCCACAGACAGACGGACAAACGGAGGTGGTAAATCGAAGCTTGGAGACATATTTGAGGTGCTTTGCCTCTGAAACCCCACGATTGTGGGCAAAGTGGTTGCCGTGGGCTGAGTATTGGTACAATACCTCATTCCACTCCGCTTCCCAGATGACCCCATTCAAGGTACTATATGGGAGGGACCCTCCGCACCTAGTGCACTACGGAAGAGAAAGCACACCAGTATCGTCTGTGGAGCAGTACCTAGAGGAACGAGACAAGATACTGGAGGAACTAAAGAGACATCTGCTGCGGGCACAACAAATCATGAAAAAACAGGCGGACTCACACAGGAGAGACATGCAGTTTGAAGTGGGGGAGAAGGTGTTCCTAAAACTACGACCCTACAGGCAGAGAACAGTGGCTAGAAGACAGAACGAGAAATTGGCACCGAGGTACTTTGGCCCTTATGAAGTGTTGGATAAGATTGGAGCAGTGGCATACAGATTGAAGTTACCCCCCTCAGCCACTATACATCCAGTGTTCCATGTGTCTCAGCTGAGGAGAGCCATTGGGGAGCATGCAGTGAGTGCAGAACTACCAGCTACTATGACGGAGGATTTAGAAGTGGTTGTAGAACCACTAGAGCTCGCAGGAGTCCGACCAGATAAAATGGGCAACAAAGAAGTGTTGATCAAATGGAGAGGCCTCCCTGATTTCGACGCTACATGGGAGCCATTTGAAAGAGTGAAAGAGCAATTCCCCTCTTTTCACCTTGAGGACAAGGTGAGTTTTTGGGAGGGGAGTAATGTTACGCCTGGACCGGTCCCAGCTGGACCGGTCCGGTTCTACACCCGACGGCCCACGGTCGGGCGGAACCAGGCGGAACGCGCAGGCGGAACGCGCGCGGAGCGGGGCCCAAACAGCGGCTAAAACGCACGGGGAAGGGAAATTTTTTGAATGAGAGGCTGTTTTAGGAAGTCCATTACTGTCCTTTATGATTAATTTGTATAATTAGGAGTTTTGGGGGGAATAGCTCCTCATCTTGAATTTGAATTGTTTTGAGATTTAGGTTTTGGTGTCTTGGGCTCTTGGCTTCGCCGGAGATCTTTTGGAGAGTTTTTCCTTCCTCTCGAATCGAAGGAAAGTTGTATCTTGCAAGTGCTTTTCATCCGTTATCGAAATAAAAGTGTTTGCATCGTTTTCCTACGCTTTCTTCTCAGATTTTTCTTGTAGTTGGGCTGTTTATCTGCTGTGAACAGCAGTTTTTCATTGGATTTACTTGATCTTGGTGAGAAACACTTGGAAATCCAAGTGTTTCCTATCATTTACATTACAATACAATCATTCACATAACATTACATTACAACTCTTAAACATCTCATATTTATAGGTATGAGAAGGGAATACAAAAAGACATGGCATTGAATTCACACACGAATCCAAGCAACACAAGCATGAAAATCCCCCCATGCATTCACGAAAAACAACCCAAGCCCAGAAACCGAAGGAGCAACCACGGGAACCAAAGGAGCCGCACGGAAACGAGGCGCCAAAGCCACGGGAAAACCCCCCAAGCTCGGAAAACCAACAGCCGCCATGATAACCAAGGAGCTTTGCACGGAAAACAGCCACCCGTGGAAGCCAAGGAGCCATGGCATGGGAAAACACATTTTCTTGGGATTCCAAAAGCCATTTTGGAATCCCAAGGGACAAACATAGAATTTTAAAAGATAAAACTACATAAATGAACTAAAACCTAGCTAATAATGAGCTAACCTTTAGTTCAATAAATGAACTAAAAACCAGCTCATAAATGAGCTAAATTCCATCTCAAAATTTATTGAGCTTGTAGAGTCAAGGGAAGCCAAAAATCAATTTATTTTGGGCTTGAGTTGACCCCCCCTTTGTCTACATCAGACTCCCCTTCTTACGAACTCATCTCCCGATGAGTTAACTTTAGAATTGACTACCAAAACTCAAATGACAACATGACTCAAAACTCACAAGACTCTTAAGACTCACAAGACTTACAAGACTCACAACTTGACTTGACAAACTGACTCACAAACCTAGGACTTCCTAACTTACTCTGATACCAAATTAGTGTAAGCAAAGATCCAGGGGAACCCCTGATTTTTGCTTAACAAAAGAAAACTCTACTAGGTAATAGAAGAGACACAAATAACACAAATAAAGACACAAATAATATCATTTTAAAAAAACTATTACAACTTGGACACTTACAAACTTGACTCAACCAAGACACCCTAAACTTGTTTCACTTAGAGAAGAGGGATACAGGTGGGGTGTAAACTTGTGGAGAGACGAAAGAGGTTAGAAGCCAAGACGAAGGGCGGAAATAGCTCGCAAGATTTCCTGGGGAGATGAGAAGAAGAAGTGGACAAAGATCGCAAGCTTTTCCAATGAAACCCGCAGGTTTACATTTCCAAAAATCACATCATATAACATATCTAAAACAGCCACAAACAACTCCTATTTATAGGCACAAAAGAAGGAATACAAACAGCCACTAAAACTTAATTAAAAGCTAATTAAAATATGAAGATAGAAGGCCAAAAGACACCTAAAAATTGCAGTAGAAAACTGCACAGAAATCAGCAAAAGTCTCTTGGAATTCCTCCCAAAACAGCCACCAAATCATTCCCAAAAACTGTCCAAATTCTGTCCAAAAACAGCCCCAAAATCTCTTCACATTCTATATTAAATGAGGGAGATGAAAAGCCAACAATCACTCCAGGAAACAAAGCATCACAGCCACAGAAAAAAGCCCCCAACAGCCACGGGAAAACAGCCCAGGCGGAATCCGAAGAAGCAGCCGTAAAAGCCAAGGAGGCCCGCATAGAACCGAAGCACCAAGGCATGGGAAAGGCCACCCAGCACGGAAAACCAGCAGCCAACCGATGAAACCAAGGAGCCATGGCACGGGAACCCAAGAGCCAAGCACAGGAAACGAATAGACAAAGGGGGGGAAGGAGAATAGACAAGATCAAATAAATAATGAGCTAATTTTTAGCTCCATAAATGAACTAAAAACTAGCTCATAATGAGCTAACATTCCACTTGACATTAATGAGCTGGAGAAGTCAAAAATCAAATTTTTTGGGTTTGATTTGACCCCCCCTTGTCTACATCAGTTATGAGGCCCATAAGCACAAAAATACATGGCTAAACTAAAGATTGGGAATGATACTATTGCTAATTCTAAGGAGACTGGGTATTACGAATGTCAGGAGAGATTATCAATAATTAAAGGTCTTCTTAGCATGAAAGAAGATATGACTAAGCACATGGTTGATCAAATGATTGTGATGAAAACTATCATTGAAGATCTTGCTACTAAGGTGCACCACCAAAATTTGTTCCACCACCACCAATCCAGACATACGGATGGCTATCCAATAGGAGACAATGACCTATCGAATAGAATCCTGACCAATGAGGAAAATTGAGAAGAATATGGAAATGTCAGAAAATTTTCAAAACTGAAGTTCCTTTAGCTTAAAGCTTTGTTTGTTTGAGCGTTTTTTTTTTTTTTTTTGCCTTTTTCATTTGGAAACAGAGGATTTTTTTTTTTTTTTTTTTTGTTTGGTTCGTCAAATCACGTTCCCAATAACTTCATTTTTTCATTTTTTCATTTTTCTGCAGTTTTGAGAAAGCTTTTTATATATGCTTCTCCGTTAGAAAACTCCATTTTCTGAACTAATGTTTTTTAAAACTGTCTTTTACAAAAACACCAAAAAAACAAACGAAGCCTAAGTTGAAATGTCAAACAAGGGATCTTTTTAAAACATATTTCATAGTTATGATTGTCTGGATATAGAGAAAATTATATTTATTAATTTGAAATTGTCAACACACACTTCAATATGGTCAAATTCACAATCTTGAAATTATCAACACATGCTTTAATATGGTTGAATTCACAATAAAAAAATTATGATTTATCATCTTTGACATAATCAGATTATAAATAAATTAGAGTTTAAAATTTTGTTAAAAACTCAATTCTATTTCATTTGAGACCTAGAAGAAAAGTGAAATTAATGGCATAATTTGAACATGATAATTGACAAATTGTATAAGAATATGTTAAAATTTTAGAATGTAGGCAACAAATTTATTTATTTATTTTTGAATAAAAAAAATCTATATTTATGAAATATGTAGCAAGGCTTTATGAAAGCCTTTACACAAAATTTAAGTTTTTTTCAATTGTTGACAAGAGTAAAGTCATCACATAAGCAATATTAGTTGACAAAAGAAACGTGATTCCATTGGACAAAAACCCTAGGGTTGTGATAGGAAATACTTGAATTTTTTTTTAATACTTGAATATTTCAAGTAAACCCTAACAAAGATGGAGAAAAACAGCAAACGATTCACAAAAAATATGGTGGAAAACTCTCCAAACAGTAATTTGATTGCAAAAAAAAGACCTAACGAAACAACGAAAACAAAGATACAATTGATCCTCAATTCGAGAGGAGGATCATTCTCTACCAATCTCTAGATGAATCTAGAACCAAGACACCAAGAAGTTCCTCACAAGAACACAATAATCAAAACATCCCCTAACCCTAATCTCCCCCTCCTACTTAAGGCATACAATTACAACAACAACAACATTAATAAGAATAAAATAAATAATAATAATAATAATAAAAGAAAAAACAATTACAACAAGAAGCAAAAAGACCTAATAGCCTTTGTCGCCCCCTCCTTTGGCTCCTAATTTTGAATTTGAACTCTAGCGGACCCCACCTAATCCCTCTCTTCTTCTTACTGCCGCCCCTTCTCCTGTACACGTGAACCAGCCCCTTAGAAGGGGCCGGCTGGGCTAGTCCACTAAGGACCGGTCTAATAGGATGCAAGTTGCAAGTGTATATATATATTTGAATGTTCAAGGAGCAAGATAGTAGATCGTCATATCATTAATGCGAAATCCAAGGGCACAAACATAAAAATAGTTGTAATTTATATTAAAAGAAGAGGCAAAAATAAGATGATAAGACAAAAATATTCACCACAAAGTAGTTGAGGTCAAAGAAGTAACAAAGGCAGATCCTCCACTATCTTCAATGTTGCATGCACATACTAGTGAATTATTCCATCTTAAGCTTCAAGTAAAATTATCAATATTGATGCCATTTTAGATCAAGACTGAAAATAATCTTCTCTTTGCAGCTTTGGTCGAGAGATTGGGGTTGGTCACAACTTAGCATTCAAAACTTTATTCTTTGAGCTAATTTCAAAACAGCAATGTTTGTTAACTCAACAATGCGCTCTTAGGTCTATTTTCTTTAAAGATTTTATTGATGAGATAGTATGAGAAAATTTATCATTAGATGTATGTTATAGTTTGTGGGATATAAATGTTATCTTCTAAAGAAGTCAAAAAAAAAAAAAATTGTGCTTGAATAAAGCGGAAAAAATTATAAAGTTAGTCGATCTATTATTCTACCTTCACGGGAGTTGGGAAGGACCATCAAACCAAATGGTTCTGACAGAGTGCACAGGCTCTCTTCTTGGTAAGAGCACAAAAAGAGCATCAATATTGTTGATTAAAAGTTTGTCCTGGAAGATGGACCATCAACAAAATCAAAACCCCAAAACTACAAGAACAGAAAGAAAAATCAATAGCAAGAAAAGAAATATATATATATATATATATATATATATATATATATATATATATATATATATATATATATATATCAAAATAAATAAGTTAAAATTGGGAGTTGTAATCAAAAGAATCATATTAAATAGAAGGCAGAAAATTTGAACCATTGGATGGTGATTAAAAAATAATGTAAGAATGACTTTTGAATTTATTTTTTGGATAAGTTATATTTTAAATTTTAATTTCTATCTTCTGTGGGGTTAGGTTAGGAGAAGATAAGGTCAATTTTAAATTAATAATAGTTGCTTTTTATACTTATAAGTTATTTCTTACAAAAGAAAATAATCCAACTCTCACAAAAGATTCTCTCTTCTTTGTTCGGGCACTATAGTAATAGTGTGAGACTATATCAACAACAAACATTATAGCCAACCGCAACAACTATAGCAAACAATAGGCATTGTAGTGGCAACAAAAAGAATTAAAAAACAAGATAGAAGTCCCTACATCAAGAAAACTCAACAAATCCTCTAATTAGGAACTCTTGCCATCACATTGAAAGGATTATGCTAGAATAAAAAAATTACAACCAATTCTAAAAATCTTCTAGACATCCAATTCTAGATCATGCTCTGACTTCTTTTTTTTTCATTTAATTGACGAAATAATCATTGTGCTTCAACAGCATTACCCTTGGCATCAAATGTAATCCTAATTACTTGCATTAGCATTACAATTAGGTAATATAAAATTACATAGTTAAAGCAAGCCAAACATTACATTCAGTGGTGGAATAAGAGGGCTAGCAATAGCTCTTGCCTCCCTAGATATGAGAACCATAAATAGTTATGTATAACACAAAAATTTTACCCTTGAAATCGATTGCAATCATGTATGCGCCCCTCTTTCCTTCTTAAAGTTTGAATAAACTCTTTTGTGTCCCCTCTTACTTTCTAATTCTACCAATGACTACAGTTCAATATGTCAATATATGAATATATTACTCACTATTGTAAGCATTTTCATCTTGCTCATAATTTGTTGAATTATGCATCTAAAAATAATAGCACACTATCTTAAATGAGGATTTATGTTAATACTGTGCATGCGTATAAGGATGTCTTAATAAATGTTGCACTAAATTTATATTTCTATATTCAATGGACAAAGATAGGAAGATGTTGGACCCACTAACTTACACTGATGCTATTTTTATTGGCGATGGCATCATAAGCTTGAAGCAATGCCTTGAAGCAAAAATAACCAGCATGAATGGCTCCATTTGATCTAGCTGTACCACTCACACCAAGCAGGAGAATGGCCACATAATTTGAACCAGAAAATAAGTAAAATAATCCACAAAATGAAAATAGCGCATAAAGGCTCTCCGAATATCTGCCAACAACAAAATTGCTGTAACTATCCAAGCCAAATTTAAAGTTCTAATTGTTTGAAACTCTAAAAGTATAAAAACCTTACATTGATGAGTAGAATATAGAGGCAGGGTTGAAACAGAACAAAACAGAAGCTTGCAAGGAAGCTGCTGAGTCCTTTAATATTAAAAATGATAGCCTGTAAAAGAAGAAGATATACCATTAAAAGAAGAGTTGTGAAATTCTGATCACATTAAAAAGAACAAACATAAGAAAAATAAGGTAGCATTTACAGACTTCCATTTTAAAAACTATTTTTTGGTGGCAAATTACCAAATAATAATATATAAATGCACTCTACTGCCTAAACAAAAGTAATGCTATGCACTAACCATTCCTAAGAGATAAAGGTGACCAAAAAGATAAAATGCTTGAATTAAAAGTTTCACCAAATAAAACCGTTAATAACCGATAGTTGAAACTTAATAAGAATGATTTTGATGATCGAATTCTCAAAGGTTATAATTGCCTTTTAAGGAAACCTGCTCAGACGAGAACATATGTCAAAATTGACCCCTAACCATATCAACCCTCCTAACGAAAACCATTTAAAAAAAAAAAGCTTCAGGGCTAACCAGCAGGCTGATAGACCGGTCCAAACAGGACCGGTTCACTATAATCAGAGGCAGAACAAGCATGTTCCGCCCCCTATGCCTGCAGCCCCACAAAGTGGGGTCCACCAGCTTAATTAAGAGAAAACTAAGGGAGTTTTAAAAGGGAAAATTCAAATAGATGGAGCTGTTTTGGGATTTACCTAGGGATTGTATGTTTAAGTAGGTTTTGGAGGCTAGGGTGAGATTTTTAAACTGTTTCTTGCTGTAGTTTGTTGTTCCTATTTCTTATGAGGGCACTAGCGGCGTCTAGAGAGTGGGGAGAGCCAGATCTTCCTCTCCAATTGAAGATTCAATTGTGTCTTGCTTGAGTTTGTTTTTCTTTCATCAAATATAGTTGTTGTCCGTGTGATTTCTCCATCTTTTCCTCCAAATCGGCTTGCAAGGGAGCTGTTTTCTCTGAATTTAGTAGAGAATTTTTTGGTATTTCCTAGCAAATTGGTATCAGAGCAATTCAATCTAAGGGTACAAATGGTCGGAAAGAGGGTGGAAGTGTTGGAGGGGGAAATAGGTCAACTGAAATCAGATTTTGTGGAGACAATTTTAGATTTTGAAAATCAGTTTGCATCCATCCATGAAAAGATGGATGGAAAATTCGCTTTCGTGAAAGAAATGCTGAGGAAGTTGCTTGAAGCCAAACCCAATAAGACTAGAGAGGGAGTTGAAGGTAAACTTGAATTATGAAGGTTAACCTTAGAGTCTAAAGGCTTTCATTTGAGTAGATCTAAAGCTGAATATATTAGTGTAATTTTAGTAATAATAGATCTAGCGGGGGATTGTGACTTTGGGCGATCAAGTCATTAATAAGAGCACACATTTTAGATATCTTGAGTCTATTGTTCAGAGTGATGGTGAAATAGATAGGGATATTATTAGTAGAATTCAAATTGGATGGTTGAAGTAGATGAATGCATCGGGCTTGTTATATGATAGAAAAGTCCCGCTCAAACATAAGGGAAAATTTTATAAGATGGTAGTGAGACCTGTAATGCTTTATGGTGCAGAATGTTGGCCATTAAAAAAGAAGCATAATATTTTAAGTGTTGCAGAAATGAGGATGCTTAGGTGGATGATTGGCTTTACTCTTAAAAACAAGATACGAAATGAGCAAATACGTGAAAATGTTGGAGCATCTCTAGTGGAAGATAAGATTAGAGTCTCCTTAAATGGTTTGGTCACATAAAACGGAGGTCTTCCAATGACCCAATTAGGAAAGTAGATGTATTAAATTTGACTTATGTTAAAAAAGGTAAAGCTAGACCTAAAAAAACTTGGTTAGAAAATATTAGAAATGCCCTTTCTTTATTAGATTTATATGAGAATTTGACCCTTAACATGACACAATGGAGAAAAAGGATTCATGTAGCCGACCAAATAGTGGGATAAAGGCTTGTTGTTGTTGTTGTTGTTGTTTTTTTAGGCTTGTTGTTGTTGTTGTGATAGCACAACCAACCCAGAATAATGTTGATGAGTGTTCTGCAATGCTTAAAGATAGAAAATGAGAATCAAAACATGTTTATCGCACGAGACAACATATATAATCAAAAGAAAAAAAAATGAAAAAAGAGCACTCAAGCAACCCGACTAAACAGAAGGTTGTTGTTGATCGATAGCGGTGGCAAGGGAGAAGAGGATTCATTCCTCGTAATCTTCAATGGATATATCATTCTCTAAGTCAACGTCGAAGTAGGTGGATGTCAATGAACCCTTAGTCGTCGAATATGAAGCCAAGATCACGTTCAGGAATGGCCATCCATGAGTGGACAGAAAATTATAGGTCGCTGAAGTTTCTAGACAGCAAGTACTTCACTTCTCCGTCTCAGGTGATTACATCAAACGAAGGAACTTCAGCGTAGAGAGGAGAGGGTGTTGTGGTCGGCTCTAGGGTACAAGTCAAATCCTTGTTTGAGGAAATAATAAGGAAAGGAAACAACTAGGGAAATATGAAATTTAATTTAAGCAATTATAAGATCGTGGGATTGGTTTCTTATTTAGGTGGTAAGCCAAATAAGACAAGACTTAAGTATAAGTGAAATAGGATTCAATTGTTGCTTTAAGTGGATGACAAATTAAGGGGCTGTTTGGTATGTTGAATTAGGAGGGTAAAGTAAAGTAATTTCATGCATTTCTCATATTTGGTTATTTGGTTAATTTTGAACGGAACATAAAAAAGTCTTCCGAAGCATGAGTAGTGTATTACAAACATCAGTTCTTGCGATTTCCAAACCCGCTCAAATTGAGCGGGTTAGAAATTCCGTCGCGCGAAAAAAATGTGAACAGCTTGTGCGCTTATGAGTGCTCCCTTCGTCTTCGTTCTTCCCACGCGCGTGATGGTTCCGCTGAATCGAATCTCTCTCGCGAAGCCGAACCCTTATCTCCCAGCTACCTATTTTCTCCACCTATGCAATTGCTAATCGACTTCGCTCCTTTGATGGCGTCCCTTTCCGATCGGATCCGAATATACGACACTTTGATCGGAGGCCAGAGGAGAGTTCGCTGACTGTTAAACCCTAGTTGCAAGCCTCTTTTCCACCTTTGTTGATGTTCTGTTTCACCCCATCGACGTCATTGCCTTCCTGATCGGTAACTTTCTACCTTTCGCGATCTTCTTCTTCCAAATCCTGTAAAATCGCTAAAGAAAGGTGGCTTCTGCAGAGATCGCAAGACCTGTCGCCGGCCCTCTCTCCTACAGGTTACTTCTTAGCTGCTTCTTCTCCTTCTTCTTTTGCTTATTCCATTTCTTCCTTCTTCCTCTACCCCTTCTTTCTCCTCATCTTCTTTCTTTCAACCTTCCTTCTTTAAAGAATTATGGAAATCAAGAGTAATAATGAGGAATGAAATATACTTCTCTCCTTTGTGATCGAAGGTGTACGTTTAAGTAAACTTTCTTAGCTTCTCTTCAATGGATAGCTTCATGGAATATTAATGAGACTCATGTGTTGATTTACATTGTTTGGAAGTGGACCCTTTGTATATGAACTTTATGCTCATGGTTTGCATCGTTTGATGAGTAACTTAAAGTTTATTTTTGTAGAAGTTATTAAGGGTTATAAGAGATTATATCATTCTTTGTAAGGTGTTTGTAGTAATGCCTACTAAAAAAATTTTATAGATTTTGGACCAAATAAAGAAGTTAAAAAAGCATGCTTATGTTTCATACTATCTACTTTTTTTAAGAAGTCTGTAAAATTACATTAGGTGAAATGCTTGGATGTTCGTAATTGCTACAAGTGATTGATATGTCTTGAACCCTTGGTTATATGAAAGAGACATGTTCTTCTTTGTCTTTGTTTCTTGTATCTTTTCAAAAAAAAAAAAAAATTGAAAATGGAATGTTGATCCACGTTGATTTTGAGTTGTAGAAAATTTTTCGTTATCGTGATTTGTGACAAGTTGTTACTAGAATCGTCGTCGAATGCTCCAACGAGATAATGTGACATGCATATATAGTAGATCTTGCTTGGGTTGCATTTGATTTTTGCTCTAGTCTAACAATGATGTGTTAAAGATGGCATAGTATATTCTTAGAGTTAGCTTATGTTTTAAAGATGTATAAATATATATATATATATATATATATATATATATATATATATATATATATATATATATATATATATATATATATATATATATATATATATATATATAATATGTTTTATGTCAGGAAAACTTAAAAAAAAAATGTTTTCATGGTAAGGAATCATTTGACATGAGGTTGTATTTTATGATTCAAAAGATTTTTTATTTTATGATTCACTTAAGAGAGTCTAATCCGATACTTGAAAAATAAGAATTAACATTTTTCAAAGAATTTAAAATTTAAATTTCTATCTATCACAAGTATATTTAGATTTAAAATTTTCAAAGAATTTAATTTAAAATTTCAAATATTGAAATTTCCTATAACAAAAAAATAATAATATTACACTTATTTTATTTTATAACATAAAATAATACTATTTATTATAAATACACTGCTTTTGTTAATAACTAGTTGTAATGCCAAAAATAATTTATTAAAAAAAATGCTTTTACTTTACTCTGGTTCTACCTAACCAAACAAGGGAAATAATTCTCATGCATTTAATTTGCAGACAACCAAACATGCTCAAAGTATTTATTTTACATTGCATTTACTTTACATTGTATTTTCTTTTCAGGCAACCAAACAGCCCCTAAGAGAGATTTGAATTTGAAAACTCTAAAATATAGGAGAGAAAGAGAGGGGTGACCCCTGGATGGGGGGTTAATTGGGATTCAAATTGGGAAAGGGTAATTTGAATTAAATCTTCTCCAAATAAAGGAGAGATGAAAAGGTGGACCGGCCCCTTGATGGGGACTAAATTGGATGATTAAAAGAGGTTGTTAAGTTTGAAAATTTAAATTAGGAAAGGAGATTTAGAGCATCTCCTTTTCAAAATTTAAATTATCTTGAATGGTGGGGCCTTGCCTTATTTAACTCATCTATTTTAGGAAAAAAATTTCAGATTTTAAAGAATTTAAAATTAGAATTTTGAAAACTCTCCTAATTTATGATGCACTAAATTTGGAGAGCATTGATTGAAGGGAGAGAGTTGTGGAGGTGATGGAGAGCTTGGGTGGCCGGCGGTTTGAGAAGGTGTGGGGGGTTAGCAGTTTGGGAAGGAGGTGGCCGGCGGCTAGGGTTGGAGATGGAGGAAAGGGGTCGGTTAAGGACTAGGTAAAGGTGGCCGGCGGCATGTAGGGTGGAGGAGGTGGCAGCTAGGAGAAATAAGGACGGAAAGTTGGTGGAGAACATGAACCACGAGCCCAGATTCTTTCTGCAGCTGATGGGTAATACAAATGCCCACACCTTTGGGACTTCAACCTCTCACAAGAACTCTCTAAACTCTCAAAACGCAATTGCAAAAAAAAATTCTTCATTATCATTATCCCCTCAAAAGGAGGAAGAGCGGGCTTTAAATAACCAAAATACAATAGCAAGATAAAAGACAAAAGTGCCCCTGAGGGTCACAAACAACTATGCCATCAAGTGAGGGTAAAAATAGACAAACTGCGATAATAAATCAAATACACATATAATAATAATAAATCTAATACAAATGATAGATTCAAAATAAAGTGTTGTGATCGTGGCTATAGATCGTCCGCCCTTTCTCCGGTAGACTCTCCATGGTCGGAAGTCCTCATCACCTTATTTATGTTTTAGATCATATGAAGTAAAATTGTCATCATGCAACAGCTTTGCACCCGCTTTTGTCAAAACTATGGTCTATGTTAAGCCCATCTTAAACATATTGCAAAGATATGTTACTTGCTCTCCAAAAGCTTCCCTCCAAAGAAAATTGTGCATCCAGACTTCCCAAGGGAGGAAGCTCAAGTCAAGGTGATAATCTTGCCACATAATAAAACTAGCAATGATGACTCAATGCCTCATAAAAGACTAGAGGAAAGACCATTCATCCTCATGTATCTACTTTCATTGAAAACTACCAACAAAACAATTATTTTTTAAAAGTACAATATTCCTTACAAGACTGACTAAAAATCGACAATCCTACATCCTGCAACTCCTACAGCACAATGGCCAACTCCTTCAGGCCAATCTAACAAGTCATAGTGGATTGTTCCTAGGACTAGAACACATCATAAACCCATGAAGGCTAAAAACCCCTTTATTGGCCTAGGCATACCACAAATTTGGCCTCATTTGCAAATTTTCGACCCTAGGTCAAAAAGGTTTCCTTGATCGAGTTAATCCATGTTTTTCTCAAATTATTTAAGGTAACCAACAAACCTAAAGATGAAAGAATCATTGGATATTGATAAATCTTATCATAATAATCCCACCATCTTCTTAAGAGGGAAATCTGAATGTTAAAATGTCATAGCAAGTTTGACTAAAATACTAAATGGAGAATTGTAATAATGTAAAATTTATTATGAAGCTTCACAACTATTGCTAATCAATATTTTTTCCTGTGTCTAAATGGATAATTAACAATAGGAGTTTACACCCATTGGAAGCCTTGTATCAGGAACAAAAAAATCTTCTAAAAAGGAGAATCTTTGAGTAGTTCTGTATCTACCACTTAATTTGCCTACAAAAATACCTATCAGACACACTCATAATCTTGGAGTCTATGATCTTCTCATAGCACATTAAAACATTACCATGCATTTGAAGATATGTTATTTCTATAAATCAAACTCAAGACCTCCAAATCATAATGAAGGCAAGCCAACAACTCATCCAAGTCTGCATTAACCTTGCAAAAGAACACTAAACCATTTGATTTTTCAATCACATCTTTCCAAAACTTGCAAAGAAAATTTCTAGGCTATAAATACTATTTTCTCCAACCCATTGCAGTGATTCCTAAAGCAAAAAAACTCCACCTACATTTCATAGATAATTTACATTGTAGTATAATACGGTATTCCAACTACAAAGAAAATGGAACAGCAACTCCATATCTCCACTAAGTAAAATTGCTCTCCATTGCTCAAACGTGAAATTGTCACAATTCTATAATTGAACAACTGATCTCCACTACTCACATTTAGCATATATATATATATATATATATATATATCATGTATTGTGTAAATAAGACACAAGGTGGAATGTAGATGAATTTCAATCAAATATATTCCTTCACCATTTTTCTCTGTTTGTAACTGAGTTATGCGGACGCACTGAACCGAGAATCTCTTCATGGTTTCAGAGCCGGTTCCCTAACAACAACTCTACAATGGATCAATCTTCCACTTCTATGTTCACTGCATCACCATCCCCACTCAATGATTCTCTCATTCCCTCTCTAAAATTCATCATATCCACTATCAAGACAACAATACCTACCCAACTTTATAATGAAAACTATCCAATATGGAGGTCACAAATTCTCAAATTAGTTCGAGTAAAGGGTCTCATCAGCTTTCTTGACGGGTCGACTGTTATGCCGCCCTCTATTTTCATCGATTCCAATGGTCAGTCCATTTATCTTCGACCTTGGGTCAATGGAAGCTCATCGATAAGAACTTAGCGGCTGCTACGCACCCACCATCCTTCCATATGCAATCAATTTTGAATTATCATGAGATATATGGATCACCATTGAACGTCAGCAGCAATCTACCAACCGTTCTCGAGTCATTCAACACAAAAACGAACTTCACAATATTAATATGAAGAATCTATCAATGATTTAGTACCTTACTGAAATCAAGACATTTGTAGATAACTTTGCAGCAGCCGATTCTATAGTAGACAACAAAGACATTATTCTATACATCCTAAATGATCTAACATCATCGTATCAAGCCTTTAAAACCTCTATTTGCACTCAACTTAATCTGATAAGCCTTCAAAAACTTAATACTCTTATTCTGAGTGAAGAGATTAACATTGTTGTTGAATTGGCCAAAACCCCTGCATCACCTGATTCTCATTCAACACTACAAATCCAAGGGTCGCTCTTCCAAATAACGGGGACGTCCCGGTCAACATTCCGCAAACCATCCACCAACTGCTCCTTTAGTACCTCGCCAAGGCTGCTCCTCCATACCTGTTATTTGCCAAATCTATGGCAACCGTGGGCATACAACTCTACAATGTTGGCATCGAATGAATGCCAACTATACTTTCACCTCCTTCTCTAACTTTGACTGGGCTAGTAACATTAGTACTCGCAAATCCACCATAGGGTATTGTACCTATCTTGGCTCCACCTTAATCTCTTGGAGTGTCATGAAACGCCCCAATGTTGCTCGCTCCACCGAAGCTTAATACCAAACACCTGCCACAAAAGCTACTGAGATTATATGGCTACATCGGTTACTAAACGACTTCGGTATTCCTACAACCCATCCCACTGATTTACACCGCGATAATATATCAGCTCTTGCATTAGAAAACAATCCCGTCTTGCACACTAGAACTAAGCACATTGAAATTGACTATCATTTCTTAAGAGAGCACATGCAATCTAAAGAAATTTGAGTGGTTCATATTAGCTCAAAAGACCAACCAACATATATATTCACCAAAGCTCTTCCAACAAAACAATTTCAACATGTCATAACCAAGCTCACAGTTCAGCCTTTACCATCAGCTTGAAGGGTGGTAATAACGGTATTCCAACTACAACGGAAATGGAGCAGCAACTCAATATCTCCACTTAGCAAAACTGCTCTCCACTACTCAAGCGTGAAATTATTACAATTCTATAACTGAATAAATGTTCTCCACTACTCACATTTAGCATACATATATATATATATATATATATATATATATATATATATATATATATATATATATATATATATATATATATATATATATATATATATATATATATATATATAAAGAAGACTCAAAGTGGAATGTAGATGAACTTCAATCAAATAAATTCCTTCACCATTTTTCTCTGTTTGTAACTGAGTTATGCTGAAACCTGAACCGAGAATCTCTTCACAGTCAATGAAAGCGCATAAGTTTAGCTTACAAAAAGGAATACAATTGGCAGCCCCGGTCCTCAAAAGGTTTGCCATTTTGATTGCTTTAAAGTGAAATGATCTTTTTTTCTTTATAGATATGTTTCAACCTTAAAGCACTAGTAAACACCATCGCTCACTAAATTAAACCCAACAAGAGCCCTCTCCAACAAAATTCATTAGGATCAACTACAAAATATGATTCAAGCAAAGAATCCATTATAATAATTGCATGAGTCTTAGCTTACTTGTAGAAATAAATGGCAGCAAGAACAAACGCAATGTTGTTCAGCACATAACCAGACAGCGCCAGCACAGCTCTGTATCCAATCACAGGAATCAAAGGAGCAAAAACTGCAAAAGATCCGTAACCACTATCAAAAAAATTAGAAATATTAACTTGGTCCCACAAAACAAAATGAGAGTAAAGAACAGAACTATCCCCTCACCGGATCGCGAAAGCAAGGAAATTGATAGGGGGAGGAGTGGAAGAAAAGCATAGGTCTGCTCGTACTCATAACCGCACTCGGCGATCCTGACAAAGTAGACGCTGTCCCATACAACGCTTCCTTCGATCGCCGCCCCAGCCCGCGGCCATAGGACTCGATCACCTTCCTTCAAATGCGATAGCTCGTCGGCCGTCGAAGACGAAGAGAGGCAGCTAGGGTTAAGTTGAGCTGAAGAATCATAGGGCGGGTAGAGAAGTCTCCACGTGATGATTAGAGATATCAGGAGAAACCGAGAGAATATGGCGAGTCTAAGGACGAAACGTTCGGACTTCTGCATCGCACGGCTTGAACAAGAGGGAGAAATGAAGGGGCTGCTTGGATGCAAGATTTAGGGGCTGTTTGGTATGAGGATTTAGGCGGATTTAAGGCCGGCTTTGGGCGAAATCCAGCCAAACGGCCTAAAATGCAAATCCAAATCTCACGGCAACGAAATCCTCCGTGGACGGAAAATTCCGCCGATTCGCTCTAAATCCCGGATTTCCGAAATCCTTTGGTTCAGCGGATTTACGGGATTTGGCCGAAGAAGCGCGCGAAAGGGAGAAAGTTACCTTCAAAGCAAGCGAGCTCCCGTTGTTGCTTCAGATAAAAAAATGTCGTAACTTCCGATCCAACAGGAAGGTAATGTAGTCGAAGGAGCAAAGTCGAACAGCGACGATGAAGACAAAGCCGAACGAAATACAAGGGGAAAAAGTAAAACCTATACACTTCTAATTGTTGAATAATTTAATTAATATAATTTAAAATATTAATAATTAAGTGAAATTAATTAAATAATATTTAAATAATTGATAAAATTATTAGTTAAATACTTAGTTATTTCAAAATAATTAATAGGATTAAATATGATCTAAAATAAAAAAATTATTATAAAATATTATAAATAATAATTAATTAGTATTAATAAAGTTTTGTTATATTTTATTTAAACTTTTTTGTCGTGCTTTAATTATCCTAATAATGTATGTCAACTTTTTAACCGCCTTAAATCCTAAAATAAACAGTCAAACAGTCACAAAGGATTTAACTGGATTTATCATGAATGTTACCAAACAGTTTTCAAGATTTAACCCCTCAGGATTTCATAAATCCGAGATTTGTAGGATTTACGAAATCCTACTTAAATGAAATCCTAAATTCTACCAAACAGCCCCTTAAGGGCTGTCTGCCAACAGGATTTGAACGCCCTGCATCTC
>CM028357.1:50940572-51053388 GCA_016618105.1 Dendrobium huoshanense | reverse complement strand
AAGGTTAACCTTAGAGTCTAAAGGCTTTCATTTGAGTAATCTAAGCTGAATATATTAGTGTAATTTTAGTATAATAGATCTAGCGGGGGATTGGTGACTTTGGGCGATCAAGTCATTAATAAGAGCACCATTTTTGATATCTTGAGTCTATTGTTCAGAGTGATGGTGAAATAGATAGGGATATTATTAGTAGAATTCAAATTGGATGGTTGAAGTAGATGAATGCATCGGGCTTGTTATATGATAGAAAAGTCCCGCTCAAACATAAGGGAAAATTTTATAAGATGGTAGTGAGACCTGTAATGCTTTATGGTGCAGAATGTTGGCCATTAAAAAGAAGCATAATATTTTAAGTGTTGCAGAAATGAGGATGCTTAGGTGGATGATGGCTTTACTCTTAAAAACAAGATACGAAATGAGCAAATACGTGAAAATGTTGGAGCATCTCTAGTGGAAGATAAGATTAGAGTCTCCTTAAATGGTTTGGTCACATAAAACGGAGGTCTTCCAATGACCCAATTAGGAAAGTAGATGTATTAAATTTGACTTATGTTAAAAAAGGTAAAGCTAGACCTAAAAAAACTTGGTTAGAAAAATATTAGAAATGCCCTTTCTTTATTAGATTTATATGAGAATTTGACCCTTAACATGACACAATGGAGAAAAAGGATTCATGTAGCCGACCAACAGTGGGATAAAGGCTTGTTGTTGTTGTTGTTGTTTTTTTTAGGCTTGTTGTTGTTGTTGTGATAGCACAACCAACCCAGAATAATGTTGATGAGTGTTCTGCAATGCTTAAAGATAGAAAATGAGAATCAAAACATGTTTATCGCACGAGACAACATATATAATCAAAAGAAAAAAATGAAAAAAGAGCACTCAAGCAACCCGACTAAACAGAAGGTTGTTGTTGATCGATAGCGGTGGCAAGGGAGAAGAGGATTCATTCCTCGTAATCTTCAATGGATATATCATTCTCTAAGTCAACGTCGAAGTAGGTGGATGTCAATGAACCCTTAGTCGTCGAATATGAAGCCAAGATCACGTTCAGGAATGGCCATCCATGAGTGGACAGAAAATTATAGGTCGCTGAAGTTTCTAGACAGCAAGTACTTCACTTCTCTGTCTCAGGTGATTACATCAAACGAAGGAACTTCAGCGTAGAGAGGAGAGGGTGTTGTGGTCGGCTCTAGGGTACAAGTCAAATCCTTGTTTGAGGAAATAATAAGGAAAGGAAACAACTAGGGAAATATGAAATTTAATTTAAGCAATTATAAGATCGTGGGATTGGTTTCTTATTTAGGTGGTAAGCCAAATAAGACAAGACTTAAGTATAAGTGAAATAGGATTCAATTGTTGCTTTAAGTGGATGCCAAATTAAGGGGTGTTTGGTATGTTGAATTAGGAGGGTAAAGTAAAGTAATTTCATGCATTTCTCAAATTTGGTTATTTGGTTAAGTTTGAATGGAACATAAAAAAGTCTTCCGAAGCATGAGTAGTGTATTACAAACATCAGTTCTTGCGATTTCCAAACCCGCTCAAATTGAGCGGGTTAGAAATTCCGTCGCGCGAAAAAAATGTGAACAGCTTGTGCGCTTATGAGTGCTCCCTTCGTCTTCGTTCTTCCCACGCGCGTGGTGGTTCCGCTGAATCGAATCTCTCTCGCGAAGCCGAACCCTTATCTCCCAGCTACCTATTTTCTCCGCCTATGCAATTGCTAATCGACTTCGCTCCTTTGATGGCATCCCTTTCCGATCGGATCCGAAGATACGACACTTTGATCGGAAGCCAGAGGAGAGTTTGCTGACTGTTAACCCTAGTTGCAAGCCTCTTTTCCACCTTTGTTGATGTTCTGTTTCACCCCCTCGACGTCATTGCCTTCCTGATCGGTAACTTTCTACCTTTCGCGATCTTCTTCTTCCAAATCCTGTAAAATAGCTAAAGAAAGGTGGCTTCTGCAGAGATCGCAAGACCTGTCGCTGGCCCTCTCTCCTCCAGGTTACTTCTTAGCTGCTTCTTCTCTTCTTCTTTTGCTTATTCCATTTCTTCCTTCTTCCTCTACCCCTTCTTTCTCCTCATCTTCTTTCTTTCAACCTTCCTTCTTTAAAGAATTATGGAAATCAAGAGTAATAATTAGGAATGAAATATACTTCTCTCCTTTGTGATTGAAGGTGTACGTTTAAGTAAACTTTCTTAGCTTCTCTTCAATGGATAGCTTCATGGAATATTAATGAGACTCATGTGTTGATTTACATTGTTTGGAAGTGGACCTTTGTATATGAACTTTATGCTCATGGTTTGCATCGTTTGATGAGTAACTTAAAGTTTATTTTTGTAGAAGTTATTAAGGGTTATAAGAGATTATATCATTCTTTGTAAGGTGTTTGTAGTAATGCCTACTAAAAAATTTTATAGATTTTGGACCAAATAAAGAAGTTAAAAAAGCATGCTTATGTTTCATACTCTCTACTTTTTTTAAGATGTCTGTAAAATTACATTAGGTGAAATGCTTGGATGTTCATAATTGCTACAAGTGATTGATATGTCTTGAACCCTTGGTTATATGAAAGAGACATGTTCTTCTTTGTCTTTGTTTCTTGTTTCTTTTCAAAAAAAAAAAAAAATTGAAAATGGAATGTTGATCCACGTTGATTTTGAGTTGTAGAAATTTTTCCTTATCGTGATTTGTGACAAGTTGTTTCTAGAATCGTCGTCGAATGCTCCAACGAGATAATGTGACATGCATATATAGTAGATCTTACTTGGGTTGCATTTGATTTTTGCTCTAGTCTAACAATGATGTGTTAAAGATGGCATAGTATATTCTTAGAGTTAGCTTATGTTTTAAAGATGTATAAATATATATATATATATATATATATTATATATATATATATATTATATATATATATATAGATATATATATATATATATATATATATATATATAATATGTTTTATGTCAGGAAACTTAAAAAAAAATGTTTTCATGGTAAGGAATCATTTGACATGAGGTTGTATTTTATGATTCAAAAGATTTTTTATTTTATGATTCACTTAAGAGAGTCTAATCCGGTACATGAAAAATAAGAATTAACATTTTTCAAAGAATTTAAAATTTAAATTTCTATCTATCACAAGTATATTTAGATTTAAAATTTTCAAAGAATTTAATTTAAAATTTCAAATATTGAAATTTCCTATAACAAAAAAATAATAATATTACACTTATTTTATTTTATAACATAAAATAATACTATTTATTATAAATACACTGCTTTTGTTAATAACTAGTTGTAATGCCAAAAAAATTTATTAAAAAAATGCTTTTACTTTACTCTAGTTCTACCTAACCAAACAAGGGAAATAATTCTCATGCATTTAATTTGCAGACAACCAAACATGCTCAAAGTATTTATTTTACATTACATTTACTTTACATTGTATTTTCTTTTCAGGCAACCAAACAGCCCCTAAGAGAGATTTGAATTTGAAAACTCTAAAATATAGGAGAGAAAGAGAGGGGTGACCCCTGGATGGGGGGTTAATTGGGATTCAAATTGGGAAAGGGTAATTTGAATTAAATCTTCTCCAAATAAAGGAGAGATGAAAAGGTGGACCGGCCCCTTGATGGGGACTAAATTGGATGATTAAAAGAGGTTGTTAAGTTTGAAAATTTAAATTAGGAAAGGAGATTTAGAGCATCTCCTTTTCAAAATTTAAATTATCTTGAATGGTGGGGCCTTACCTTATTTAACTCATCTATTTTAGGAAAAAAATTTCAAATTTTAAAGAATTTAAAATTAGAATTTTGAAAACTCTCCTAAGCATGATGCACTAAATTTGGAGAGCATTGATTGAAGGGAGAGAGTTGTGGAGTGATGGAGAGCTTGGGTGGCCGGCGGTTTGAGAGGTGTGGGGGGTTAGCAGTTTGGGAAGGAGGTGGCCGGCGGCTAGGGTTGGAGATGGAGGAAAGGGGTCGGTTAAGGACTAGGTAAAGGTGGCCGGCGGCATGTAGGGGGAGGAGGTGGCAGCTAGGAGAAATAAGGACGGAAAGTTGGTGGAGAACATGAACCACGAGCCCAGATTCTTTCTGCAGCTGATGGGTAATACAAATGCCCACACCTTTGGGACTTCAACCTCTCACAAGAACTCTCTAAACTCTCAAAACGCAATTGCAAAAAAAAAATTCTTCATTATCATTATCCCCTCAAAAGGAGGAAGAGCGGGCTTTAAATAACCAAAATACAATAGCAAGATAAAAGACAAAAGTGCCCCTGAGGGTCACAAACAAAACTATGCCATCAAGTGAGGGTAAAAATAGACAAACTGCGATAATAAATCAAATACACATATAATAATAATAAATCTAATACAAATGATAGATTCAAAATAAAGTGTGTGATCGTGGCTATAGATCGTCCGCCCTTTCTTGGTAGACTCTCCATGGTCGGAAGTCCTCATCACCTTATTTATGTTTTAGATCATATGAAGTAAAATTGTCATCATGCAACAGCTTTGCACCCGCTTTTGTCAAAACTATGGTCTATGTTAAGCCCATCTTAAACATATTGCAAAGATATGTTACTTGCTCTCCAAAAGCTTCCCTCCAAAGAAAATTGTGCATCCAGACTTCCCAAGGAGGAAGCTCAAGTCAAGGTGATAATCTTGCCACATAATAAAACTAGCAATGATGACTCAATGCCTCATAAAAGACTAGAGGAAAGACCATTCATCCTCATGTATCTACTTTCATTGAAAACTACAACAAAACAATTATTTTTTAAAAGTACAATATTCCTTACAAGACTGACTAAAAATCGACAATCCTACATCCTGCAACTCCTACAGCACAATGGCCAACTCCTTCAGGCCAATCTAACAAGTCATAGTGGATTGTTCCTAGGACTAGAACACATCATAAACCCATGAAGGCTAAAACCCCTTTATGGCCTAGGCATACCACAAATTTGGCCTCATTTGCAAATTTTCGACCCTAGGTCAAAAAGGTTTCCTTGATCGAGTTAATCCATGTTTTTCTCAAATTATTTAAGGTAACCAACAAACCTAAAGATGAAAGAATCATTGGATATTGATAAATCTTATCATAATAATCCCACCATCTTCTTAAGAGGGAAATCTGAATGTTAAAATCTCATAGCAAGTTTGACTAAAATACTAAATGGAGAATTGTAATAATGTAAAATTTATTATGAAGCTTCACAACTATTGCTAATCAATATTTTTTCCTGTGTCGAAATGGATAATTAACAATAGGAGTTTACACCCATTGGAAGCCTTGTATCAGGAACAAAAAAATCTTCTAAAAAGGAGAATCTTTGAGTAGTTCTGTATCTACCACTTAATTTGCCTACAAAAATACCTATCAGACACACTCATAATCTTGGAGTCTATGATCTTCTCATAGCACATTAAACATTACCATGCATTTGAAGATATGTTATTTCTATAAATCAAACTCAAGACCTCCAAATCATAATGAAGGCAAGCCAACAACTCATCCAAGTCTGCATTAACCTTGCAAAAGAACACTAAACCATTTGATTTTTCAATCACATCTTTCCAAAACTTGCAAAGAAAATTTCTAGGCTATAAATACTATTTTCTCCAACCCATTGCAGTGATTCCTAAAGCAAAAAAACTCCACCTACATTTCATAGATAATTTACATTGTAGTATAATACGGTATTCCAACTACAAAGAAAATGGAACAGCAACTCCATATCTCCACTAAGTAAAATTGCTCTCCATTGCTCAAACGTGAAATTGTCACAATTCTATAATTGAACAACTGATCTCCACTACTCACATTTAGCATATATATATATATATATATATATATATCATGTATTGTGTAAATAAGACACAAGGTGGAATGTAGATGAATTTCAATCAAATATATTCCTTCACCATTTTTTCTCTGTTTGTAACTGAGTTATGCGGACGCACTGAACCGAGAATCTCTTCATGGTTTCAGAGCCGGTTCCCTAACAACAACTCTACAATGGATCATCTTCCACTTCTATGTTCACTGCATCACCATCCCCACTCAATGATTCTCTCATTCCCTCTCTAAAATTCATCATATCCACTATCAAGACAACAATACCTACCCAACTTTATAATGAAAACTATCCAATATGGAGGTCACAAATTCTCAAATTAGTTCGAGTAAAGGGTCTCATCAGCTTTCTTGACGGGTCGACTGTTATGCCGCCCTCTATTTTCATCGATTCCAATGGTCAGTCCATTTATCTTCGACCTTGGGTCAATGGAAGCTCATCGATAAGAACTTAGCGGCTGCTACGCACCCACCATCCTTCCATATGCAATCAATTTTGAATTATCATGAGATATATGGATCACCATTGAACGTCGAGCAGCAATCTACC
This sequence comes from Dendrobium huoshanense, assembly GCA_016618105.1. NCBI lineage: Eukaryota > Viridiplantae > Streptophyta > Magnoliopsida > Asparagales > Orchidaceae > Dendrobium > Dendrobium huoshanense. The sequence continues at coordinate 51,046,976 of CM028357.1, read as the reverse complement.
AACCGTTCTCGAGTCATTCAAACACAAAAACGAACTTCACAATATTAATATGAAGAATCTATCAATGATTTAGTACCTTACTGAAATCAAGACATTGTAGATAACTTTGCAGCAGCCGATTCTATAGTAGACAACAAAGACATTATTCTATACATCCTAAATGATCTAACATCATCGTATCAAGCCTTTAAAACCTCTATTTGCACTCAACTTAATCTGATAAGCCTTCAAAAACTTAATACTCTTATTCTGAGTGAAGAGATTAACATTGTTGTTGAATTGGCCAAAACCCCTGCATCACCTAATTCTCATTCAACACTACAAATCCAAGGGTCGATCTTCCAAATATCGGGACGTCCCGGTCAACATTCCGCAAACCATCCACCAACTGCTCCTTTAGTACCTCGCCAAGGCTGCTCCTCCATACCTGTTATTTGCCAAATCTATGGCAAACGTGGGCATACAACTCTACAATGCTGGCATCGAATGAATGCCAACTATACTTTCACCTCCTTCTCTAACTTTGACTGGGCTAGTAACATTAGTACTCGCAAATCCACCATAGGGTATTGTACCTATCTTGGCTCCACCTTAATCTCTTGGAGTGTCATGAAACGCCCCAATGTTGCTCGCTCCACCGAAGCTTAATACCAAACACCTGCCACAAAAGCTACTGAGATTATATGGCTACATCGGTTACTAAACGACTTCGGTATTCCTACAACCCATCCCACTGATTTACACCGCGATAATATATCAGCTCTTGCATTAGAAAACAATCCCGTCTTGCACACTAGAACTAAGCACATTGAAATTGACTATCATTTCTTAAGAGAGCACATGCAATCTAAAGAAATTTGAGTGGTTCATATTAGCTCAAAAGACCAACCAACATATATATTCACCAAAGCTCTTCCAACAAAACAATTTCAACATGTCATAACCAAGCTCACAGTTCAGCCTTTACCATCAGCTTGAAGGGTGGTAATAACGGTATTCCAACTACAACGGAAATGGAGCAGCAACTCAATATCTCCACTTAGCAAAACTGCTCTCCACTACTCAAGCGTGAAATTATTACAATTCTATAACTGAATAAATGTTCTCCACTACTCACATTTAGCATACATATATATATATATATATATATATATATATATATATATATATATATATATATATATATATATATATATATATATATATATATATATATATATATATATATATAGAAGACTCAAAGTGGAATGTAGATGAACTTCAATCAAATAAATTCCTTCACCATTTTTCTCTGTTTGTAACTGAGTTATGCTGAAACCTGAACCGAGAATCTCTTCACAGTCAATGAAAGCGCATAAGTTTAGCTTACAAAAAGGAATACAATTGGCAGCCCCGGTCCTCAAAAGGTTTGCCATTTTGATTGCTTTAAAGTGAAATGATCTTTTTTTCTTTATAGATATGTTTCAACCTTAAAGCACTAGTAAACACCATCGCTCACTAAATTAAACCCAACAAGAGCCCTCTCCAACAAAATTCATTAGGATCAACTACAAAATATGATTCAAGCAAAGAATCCATTATAATAATTGCATGAGTCTTAGCTTACTTGTAGAAATAAATGGCAGCAAGAACAAACGCAATGTTGTTCAGCACATAACCAGACAGCGCCAGCACAGCTCTGTATCCAATCACAGGAATCAAAGGAGCAAAAACTGCAAAAGATCCGTAACCACTATCAAAAAATTAGAAATATTAACTTGGTCCCACAAAACAAAATGAGAGTAAAGAACAGAACTATCCCCTCACCGGATCGCGAAAGCAAGGAAATTGATAGGGGGAGGAGTGGAAGAAAAGCATAGGTCTGCTCGTACTCATAACCGCACTCGGCGATCCTGACAAAGTAGACGCTGTCCCATACAACGCTTCCTTCGATCGCCGCCCCAGCCCGCGGCCATAGGACTCGATCACCTTCCTTCAAATGCGATAGCTCGTCGGCCGTCGAAGACGAAGAGAGGCAGCTAGGGTTAAGTTGAGCTGAAGAATCATAGGGCGGGTAGAGAAGTCTCCACGTGATGATTAGAGATATCAGGAGAAACCGAGAGAATATGGCGAGTCTAAGGACGAAACGTTCGGACTTCTGCATCGCACGGCTTGAACAAGAGGGAGAAATGAAGGGGCTGCTTGGATGCAAGATTTAGGGGCTGTTTGGTATGAGGATTTAGGCGGATTTAAGGCCGGCTTTGGGCGAAATCCAGCCAAACGGCCTAAAATGCAAATCCAAATCTCACGGCAACGAAATCCTCCGTGGACGGAAAATTCCGCCGATTCGCTCTAAATCCCGGATTTCCGAAATCCTTTGGTTCAGCGGATTTACGGGATTTGGCCGAAGAAGCGCGCGAAAGGGAGAAAGTTACCTTCAAAGCAAGCGAGCTCCCGTTGTTGCTTCAGATAAAAAAATGTCGTAACTTCCGATCCAACAGGAAGGTAATGTAGTCGAAGGAGCAAAGTCGAACAGCGACGATGAAGACAAAGCCGAACGAAATACAAGGGGAAAAAGTAAAACCTATACACTTCTAATTGTTGAATAATTTAATTAATATAATTTAAAATATTAATAATTAAGTGAAATTAATTAAATAATATTTAAATAATTGATAAAATTATTAGTTAAATACTTAGTTATTTCAAAATAATTAATAGGATTAAATATGATCTAAAATAAAAAAATTATTATAAAATATTATAAATAATAATTAATTAGTATTAATAAAGTTTTGTTATATTTTATTTAAACTTTTTTGTCGTGCTTTAATTATCCTAATAATGTATGTCAACTTTTTAACCGCCTTAAATCCTAAAATAAACAGTCAAACAGTCACAAAGGATTTAACTGGATTTATCATGAATGTTACCAAACAGTTTTCAAGATTTAACCCCTCAGGATTTCATAAATCCGAGATTTGTAGGATTTACGAAATCCTACTTAAATGAAATCCTAAATTCTACCAAACAGCCCCTTAAGGGCTGTCTGCCAACAGGATTTGAACGCCCTGAATCTCACGGCAGAATAAATCCTCCGTTTCCCTCTTTTTTCAGTAAATCCCGGATTTACTAAATCCTGTAGTTTGGCCGATTTACGGGATTTGGCCGAAGAAGCGGGCGAAAGGGAGAAAGTTATCTTCACAGCGACCGAGCTCCCGTCGTTGCTTACGATCAAAATGTCGTAACTTCCGATCTGAGAAGGGAACGTCGTTGAAGGAGCAAATTCGAACGGCAACGAGGGAGCCGAATGCGATCTCTACACCTCCCGCAAAGCACCGAAGCCGAACAGCAACGACCAAAAAGCAGAACAGTATAATTAGTGCATAAATTAAATATCTAATTTAATTTAATTAAGTATTAGTTATATGATTAGTAATTAAATGTAATTTAATTAGCTTACTTAATATAATTTAAAATATATAATTAATAATGTAAATAAATAATGAGTAGTAGAATTCTTAAGTTATAAATGAGATAAATGATAATATAATTTATAATTAAAACTAACTAAATAATAATTAAAAATTAATTAAATTATTAGTGTGATTATTAATTATTTATTTATTTATTTCTAAAAAATCAGTATGATTATGATTTCAAATAGAATAATCAATATATAATATTTTAAATAATAATTAAATAATTAATTAGTATTAGAATATTTAAATGATTAATGAGATATAACAATATAATGAATAATTAATTAATTAAATAATACTTTAAAATTAATTAAATCATTAGTAGTAGTATTAGTTAAAAAATAACAAATTAATTAGATAATTGTAAATATAATTAGATATCAAATACTTATTAAATTAACACATAAACAAGCAATTTTATAAACAATATTATAATTAGTAAATAAATTATTTAATAATTAAGCTAATTCTAATTAAATTATTTTCCATTGTAATTTGTTAACTATAATTAAAATTAAAATTAATAAGTAAGTTGTACTTAATGTCTATAACATATTAAATTTATTTTATAAATGAACTAACCGTCTGAAATTCTAGATTACATTGTCAAACAGTTTCATATGAACATGAGATCGAACCTTAGGGCATAGAAAATTTTATTTTCTACTTTAAAATATAATAACCTTCATGTCGAATACGATGAATAGTAATTTATTTATAACCAATTTCTATTTCTAACACAAAAAAAATAAAAAAACATTATGAGTAAATTCTTCCTTATCTAAAAAGAGAGACAATAGTGGGAATATCATTCGATTGTCGTTCGGGTGAATACCAAGACATCAATATAGGGTCTCACTATTCATAGTCGAGATAAAATATCAAAATACATTTTCATTTGTCATTATGGTGGACGCTCGCGGGAGCTGCAAACAAGTAAATGATGTTCAATTTGAGATGCCCTTAGGCTGGAGCTTGAGAGCGGAATAATGGTCCGTGGCAACTTTGGCTTTGAGGATTGGGCTAGGATTTGACGAAGGTTGGGTGTTAACGAGTCTATTTGACGAAGGAAGAGTGCCAATGTATAATTGATCTTGATTAATAAATTAAAATTTAGGATATAATTTTTATTATAATAAATTTTAAATTTTTAAATAATTATAATTTACTTGAAATAAAAAAAAGATATATAATTTTAAAATTTTTATTGTAAATTTATGAACGGAGCGAACAAGTAAGCGAGTGAGGCGCTAGAAAAAGTAAAAATCACAGCGGATATGCGTTAGCATTAAATTTTAATATAATTGATTGTATTTTATATTAATATAATTTAAACAAACTGGCTTATGAGCTAACAAGTCTGATCAATGATGTCTCAAACTTAACTCATCAGCTTATTGAACTATGTCCAAAAGCCATTTATTAAGATGATTCTGAGTAGGTTCACTAATCAACTTAACTCAATTACGAAGTGTATGAATCATAACAGGCCATAGGTTAGCTCAAATCTTACTTGCCATAATTGAAGAAATCTCCACGATAAATATATCCAAAAATTATTCTCAAATGAAACTACAACTACTATATGAAAAAAGAGTCACAATCATCATACTTGAATCATGCGAATATTTGAATAAGTTACACAAAAATTTCATTTCCCCAACTCATCTTAGGTCTGTAATATTGTGCTATTGCTCGTTCGAACATGACGAAATCATTTTTAAACCATTTTCAAATATGATTCAAAATTTGTTCTATAGTAAATTATTGTTCAAACTATATATGAATGACGTTCTAACAACATTCAAATATTCTTCTAACCAAATTGATGAAATTCATGAGCAGATGAAGAAAGCCGATGGAGAAGAAGCCCAGAAGAATGAGAAAGAAACTTATATTTTATTAATGAAAAGCTTGTCTTACCGTATTACAATAGATCCCTATATATAGTTTACAGAATGTAAAGAGATACATGTGTACTGTTATTACAGGATGGCAAGAATATATAATTTGAATTTATTTATCTATTCTAATATTCCCCCGAAAACTGATAGTTGTTGAGCAACGGTCAGTTTGAAGCGAAGTAGTTTGAATCTCGGCATGTTTAACGGCTTTGTGAAAATATCGGCTATTTGATCAATTGTGCTAATTGGTAGAAGCCGTATATTGTTGTTCTGTATATGATCCCGGATGAATCTTTGATCGATTTCAATGAGCTTGGTTCTAGCATGGAAAAAAGGATTGTTTGCCAATGTTATTGCCGAAGTGTTGTCGCAAAAAATGTCCACCGGTGTGTTGTGCGGGATGTTGAAATCGAATAGAAGCCGTTTAATCCATAGTGTGTCCGCGGTGGCCGCGGCGAGAGCTTTGTATTCCGACTCCGTTGAAGACCTCGACACCGTGGACTGTTTCTTGACAGTCCAAGAAACAATGGTGTCGCCAAGAAACGTGCAATGGCCGGAGATGGACTTTCTGGTTATCAGGTCTGCCGCCCAGTCAGAGTCAGAATACGTGCGAAGGATTAAGCTTGATCTTGTTATGGGTATACCAAGATCAATTGTCCCTTTGATGTACCTTAGGAGACGTTTTAAGAGATGAGTATGGGTTGCTTCCGGCTCGTGCATGTGTTCAGAAAGGGAATTGACCGCAAATGTGATGTCCGGCCATGCAAGAGTTAAATATTGTAGGGATCCGATCAGCTGCCGATACGTAGTTTGATCAAAGCACGGTATGTCATCCGAGAGCTGAGGAGAGATTTTTGTACAAGATGGATTATCAACCGGATTACAAAGTGCTAGATTAGCTATTTTAAAGATAGATTGAGCATAAGAGCTTTGTGATCGTTTCCAGTTAGTAGTATGTCGTCGACATATACTAGTAGATATATTTGAGTGCGACCTTTGTGTTTGGTGAGCAAAGACTGATCGGCCTGTCTATGCTTGAAGTCGAGGCTTAGAAGATAGTTTGTGAAGGTGGTGTACCATTGGCGATAGGCTTGTTTAAGCCCATAGATTGCCTTCCGAAGGAGACATCCGTGATTTGGTTGAGATGCATCCTCGAAGCCCCTAGGTTGACACATGTATACCGTTTCGGTGAGATTGCCGTGAAGGAACGCATTTGAGACGTCAAGCTGTTGAACCGGCCATTGGTAGAAGAGAGCGACAACGAACAGAATTTGAATGGTTCGTAATTTTGCGACTGGGCTGAAGGTGTCGCTGTAATCCAATCCGCATTCTTGTTAGTTGCCTTGAGCTACCAATCTTGCTTTGAAGCGAGCCACGAACCAGTCCGAGTTGCATTTTGTGTGGTATGTCCATTTTGATTTGAGAATTGGTGCATTGATGGGAACGGGTACCAATGTCCACGTTCCCTGTTTTTGAAGGGCAAATAATTCTTCGGCCATTTCTTTTCTCCAGTGAGTCGATTTGGAAGCTTCGATATACGTGATTGGATCAATGTTCGACTGTATTGTGGAAGCTTGTATGTGATGAAGTAAATTGAACCTCCTAGTTGGTTTGAGGGAGCCAGTTTGACTTCTTGTGACCATAGGATGCGTAGTTGGGACTCGGGCAAAGAAATCCTGCAAGATGGGAGCAACAGATACTATATTAGTATGATCTTGATTGTTGGTTGTAACTAAAGAATGGGTATCGAGGTTGGGTAGAGGTGCAAGATTTGTCTTGGCATCTGGAATGCGAATTGTGGAGACCGGTATGAGTAGAGCCGGATTCCTTATCGATTCTGGAGGAGGTTCTTGAACCGCTGTATTTTTGAAAGGGAATGAAGATTCATTGAATTGAACATGTCACAATATTGTTATGCGATTGGTTATTGTATCCCAACATTTGTAACCTTTTTTGATTTTCTGAATAGCCTAAGAAAATACAAGAAGTAGAAGTTGGAGTTAGTTTAGTTCGATTATAAAGAGGTTGTAGTGGAAAACACTCGCATCCGAAAGTCCGGAGATGATTGTAGGAGGGCTTGACGTTGAACATCAGTTGAAAGGGGGAGATGTTGTTGATTGTTGCAGACGGAATTCTGTTTATGAGATATGTGGCTATGATCGCAGCATCTAACCAGAGTGAGTGAGGTGGGTTGGCTGTTTGTAGAAGCGTTCGAGTTGTTTCCACGATGTGACGATGCTTGCATTCGGCGAGTCTATTTTGCTCCGTCGTGTAGGGGCATGAAGTTTGATGGAGAATGCCTGTGGTTTTGATGAACTTTTGAAATTGCTGATTGACGTATTCACCTCCGCCGTCCATGCGAATGGCTTTGATCTTGCGGTTTGTTTGACGCTCAACGAACTTAGTAAAATTGATGAATATTTGAGTAACTTCAAATTTGAACATTAATGGAAATAACCAGGTGAAACGCGGATAATCGTCTACGAATATTAAGTAGTATCTAAAACCTTGCTGAGATGGGATCGGAGATGGTCCCCAAACATCGGAATGTATGAGCTCTAAAGGAGCCTGTTTTTGGTTTTCAGAAATTTCAAAATATAATTTGTGTCCTTTACAAAGTTTGCAAGAATTACAAAAAAAAGAGAAATTAGACATGTTGATAGCAGGGTTCATTTTGGCGATGTGCTTCAGGACCCTGTAATTGGGGCGACCGATCCTTTGGTGCCAGTTGGGAGACTGGTTTCTTGCCGCCGTGAGACCTGTATGTTGTCCGTGCGGTGGCTGGATGGCTAACTGATATAATCTGTCTTTACATGGGCCGCTGAGCAGTATTTTGTTGTTCTTCGAATCCTTAAAAATAAACCCGTTGGATTAAAAATGATGGAGATGTTGTTATCTTTAAAAAGATTAGATACTGAAAGTAAATTGTGAGAGATAGATGGAGCGTGGAAGAGTTGAGATAGAAAAAGCTTACGAGAGGGGGTAGGAAGTAGTCCCGTGCCCGAGTGAGCAATGGGTACTGATCTTCCGTCCCCTATAGTTATCGTGTATGTACCGTTGTACACGTTGGAGGAAATGAGGTTTTCAGCCGAATTCATCATGTGGGTGGAAGCGCCGGAGTCGATATACCAGTCGCCTGAGGTGTTGTGATCGGCGTTGGCAAGAAGTGCCTGATTGTTCTTGGAAGAGTTTTGGGATGGAACGTAGTTCGGGTTGAGACGATGCCAACACGCCTCCGCATAATGGACTTTCTTCTTGCAGATTTGACAGGTGGTGCTATAATACTGGGCATATCGGCCTGTTTGAGTTCTTTCTGATGTCGGACGCGGTCTGCCTCTACGACCACGATCTTTGGATGCGTAGAGAGCTATTTGGTTGTCAGTCGTTGCGGGAAAATTTAATGCCGCATTGCCGCTGTCTGGAGGTGAATTTCCTCACTTATCAGAAGAGCATTAAGACTATCGAGACTGAGAGAAGATTGCATCGTGCGGATGGACGTAGTGAACGACAGGTAGGAAGGAGGTAGTCCGTTCAGAATTTATATCATAACATCCTTGGGATCAACGGACGATCCCGCCAAGGCAATGTTGTTGACAATATTCTTGATCTCAGTTAGGTATTGAGACATTGAAATATTCTTCATGGAGACGTTGTGAAGCTCGTTCTTGAGCTGGATGACTTTGGACTTGTTAGAAGATTGAAATCTTGTCTGCAGTGCACGCCAGATCTCGTTCGTAGATTCGAGATGGAGAATGTATGGTAGAACCGAGGGGGAGATGGTGGAGCACAATGCGGCAGCCAGGTTTTGATCTATGACAAGCCAGCTAGAGGATTCTTGATTTGGATATGTGTTTTCGTTCGCCGTTGCATTTGTGGACGACGCGAAAGCCGTTTGAGGATCAAGAAAGATGGCGAATCCATTTGCCTTGAGGACTTTAATGATTTCATTGCTGCATATGGGGTAGTTGTCCGGAGTCAATTGATTTGGAACAAAAAATTTGAGGTTGGATATAACAAATTTCAGAGATGGTGAGATAACCTGATGAGAATGAAGAATGGCGGAATGGGCTTAGGTGTGGGAGGCAATGGAAGCTGGATTTGCCATGGAGCAATGGGAAGGGGATCGTTCCTTACTCTGATGCCATGATGAAATTCATGAGCAGATGAAGAAAGCCGATGGAGAAGAAGCCCAGAAGAATGAGAAAGAAACTTATATTTTATTAATGAAAAGCTTGTCTTATCGTATTACAATAGATCCCTATATATAGTTTACAGAATGTAAAGAGATACATGTGTACTGTTATTACAGGATGACAATAATATATAATTTGAATTTATTTATCTATTCTAACACATATTTTAGCTTTTATTTGAATAATGTTTGAATAATTTATTTCCTTAAACTTTATTTGAACGAAATTTAGAGCCACAATCAAACCTTGTTATATTTGTATTCAATCTATTTTTTAGTTTTTATTACAAGGGTTTTTCCCTTCTATTCTTTCATTATGTTTTCAATTTTAAGCTTGAAAGAGTTGTTAAATTATTTCAAGTCAAATTAAAATTACTATTAATATTGGCTTAAGTTGGATTCATTAAGATTAAAATTCAAATCTTATAATTTATGAGTAAATATCAAGCTATCTGTTTGGGCCCACTGAAATACCCATTACCCACGTGCGGGTGAGACCAAACCTGTGGGCTAAATCTTTCGGCACGGGAAATGGCCCATAGATGGGGTGGAGTGAATGGGCCCACAACATAACAAATCTAAACCATAGGCTTCTGGCCCACAGCTTATCCACAATCCAGCGGCGTGGTCTGAAAAGATCTGCGTTGTGCCCCACAGCTTCATTTAAGTGGCAAAGAATTTTATGATTTTTTTATTGCTTTCTAAAACGGAGTTTAGTAAAAAATAAAAAAATTTGTACTGAAACTCCGTTTTAGAAAGCAGTAAAAAAACCGTCCCAAATGAAACCTAAATCTGCCCCAAACAAAGCCTATGTGTTGAAGAGTACGTTCATTCTAATGTGGACTAGTCATCGAAGACCGGTTATAAGCTAACTAGGATTATTTAATCCTAGAGTAAGATCGAAATGTTGTGTGTAATCAATTTCTTCTTTTATAGTCCAACTTGAAAAAACAAAAGTGTTGGATGAGTCGAATATTATTTAGCGTCAGTTAAGTAGAACTTAATAATTCTTATTAACTTGAAGCTATCTAAATTAGAGTATATTTGAGATATATTTTTAATGTTTTATTTTTAGACCATAATAATAGGTGTGTCAAAAGTTGACACGACTTAAAATCTGACTCGAAAAAATTCGAGTTCGGTTTTTTGACCCGTCTGAAAAATGAGTATGGTTCGGGTTGACCTGGCTAACCCGAATCCCCTAATCCCGCATGCATGATGACTTGAACTCACGCACCTGCGACACACGATTGCGCCCACAGGTCTCATCGCGACACCTACGATATGAGACCGCCCAGCTCTTGCTTCCTCACCGCAATCGGGTCGAGGATTCAAGCCTTGCCTTTGACAGTCTGACCTCTTACAACTGCGACCACATGTACCCTGCCAGGTTAAGGGGTCCTCCTGCTCCAGTCAGTCACTTCACATGCAAGGCCATCTCACTCCACGCGGGAAAAGCCTTGTGGCCCTTGACCTGTCACCAATCGCCCACGAGGCCACGATGCCAAGGCCCTACGCGCGATGACTTGACCAGACCTCGCCCATGCCCTACGCTTGCGCTGCTCAGCAACTGTGCCCGCAGGTTTGCGGGTTTGATCGGGTCAACCCGTTTACCCACATGGGGGAGGCTCTGGTTGGAAATCTTTGCTTGTTTAGCTAAATGGGCCGAGTTCGGATCACTACAAGAAATTTATCACTTACTGGCAGTCTCGACCAGCGGTTCCCTAGCCCCCGGAAACATTGATACCATACGAGTAATTGACGTTGCCAAAATTATACTAAAACTGTCGGTATATATCGGCTGTTTTCCTACGGTGTCCAGGGGTAAACCGGCGACACGCCGCGGGTTTGCCGCATGTTTTATTACCGACAGTCTACACTATAATAACAACAATTGTTGTACCGACGGTTCAATGGCAGGTATGCTGCCGGTAATAAAACAGACGGTCACCGGCGCTAGGACTGCCGGAAGATAATCGACGGTATGATCCGCCGGAAAATCGTGGGTGAAACAAACCGCTAGTAAAACACAGCCGGAAAAGGTTTCCGGCGGCGTTTTTTCCGGCGGTTTTCGAACCGCCGACAAGCTGACGGTGTTTTGCAAAACCGCCGGAACAAACTACCGGTAATGAGTGATTTTCCTGTAGAGGATCAAACCGTTTAAGCTTAGGTCAACTCGGGTTAGACCCAAATCCGACCGGTTGAATTGAATTGACGTCCTTATGTAATAATAGTTTTAATTAATTATTATTATTTTGCTATTTTAAAAACGTTTATTGTAAAAAATTAAATTTTAACAGCTTTTTAAAGAAAAATATTTTTTCTATAATAAATTTAAAATTATTTTAATTAAAAATTACAGTTGAAAGAAGAATATGAATAAACAAATACTGACATTGATAACTGCCAAAAAATTATTTTTGTTTTATTTTTTATTTAATAAACAAGAATATGCATAAATAAATACTGACATTGATAACTCCAATTATTTGGACACTTCAAAGCTTTAAATGCAAATATTTAATTAGGAGCGCACTATAATTATCAATAGCATCAATATCAATATTAGATATTTATCAATTTAATACTTTTAATTATTTCATAAGCTATTATTAATTCCTGAATTTAAAATTTTAAACTAAAATAATTAATTAAAGGAATTATGGAAGAGAAAAATGTATATAACTTAAAAAAAATATTTATTAGCAGTAAGAAAATATATATCTACAGTAAAAAAATATGTAAAAATAGTTTTATGTTGATATATTTTCAAAAAATTATTTTGATCGAGCACGAATCTCGAGGCAAAATCAAGCTGGAAATTTCAAAAATTAAATCCGGGAGCACCTGAACTCCGATTTACACGAGCTTATAGTCAAACCGAGCGTCTCAGAAATACGAACCCAATGATACCAAATTCAACTCAATTCGAGTCCAAATGAGCCCAAATCAAGCACTTGAAGTGATGTTGGAAAGTTCATACCACAATTTACGTTTCCAAATGGTATTCGATTTTAACAAGCTTATAATCGAATCGAACAGCTCGACGAGACGAATTCAACGAGCCCAAGATTGCCGAATTTCGACATCATTAAGACCTTCAAATGTCTCACGAACGGTGCACGATCAAGAGATTCAATATCAACCATTCATTCGACCACTCCTTATTCGCCCTTGATCTCACACCTATTTTACGAGCTATGCCACTCCAGAAAATCTATAAATACACCCCTCATTTCTCATGAGAGAGTACCCAAGCAAGAAGAACAGAAGAAGAAGAGAATGAGAAGAGAAGAAGATAAGAGAAGGATAGGAGGAAATAACTCCTCGACCACCGTTGGAGTTCTGGCTTACGCCCGAGTGACGCCGGACTTCTACTCAACTTTGGAGCAACTCTGAAACTCTGTTGAACTTTGTAACGTAATCTCAATTTAGAAGAGATTCATTGTAATGTGATCGTCCTAACTTTGTGGACGAGTCAGCCTCTTGTATTTCAAACAAAATACTAGTGGAACTATTTCAACTGGGCAAGGCCCCGTTGTTTTTCCCTTTCAGGATTTCGACGTAAAAATTCTAGTGTTTCCATTTCTTTTATGTTTGTGTGTTGATATTCGTACAACGCTGAGACGGAAATTTACTAACTCTATCGCCGCGTATATTGTAGCCCGCAACATATGTAAATGATACTAGAATTTAAAAATTAAAATTTATGTTAGATGAAAAAAAATTATTGATTTAAAATAAATATATTAATTTTTTAAACATTTTTTATACAAATTTGTAGCATTATATGAAATAAATTTTATTTCTATATAAAATATGTATTTCACAAAAAATTTAATTTTAAGCGGAGGTTTCTTTGGCGGGTTCACTGTTTTGGTGGCGGAGACTTGGATTGACCGGTTACGAATCAGACTAGCAGCTACCTGATTGCCAGGAAGTGGCGTCGAGGGGCCACGCAGCCGGTTGCCGGGTTGCGCGGGTCTCTTCCACAGCAATTCAGCGCCACGCACTGTTCTTCAAATTGCAAATTCACGGACACGTGTCAAAAAATCCCATTATGTTGACGAAAATTGGCCGAGTAGCCCTATAAATATGCAGAAACAACCCTTGAATCGGAGTAATCTTGCATTTCACGCTCTATGGGAGGACTTGTTGAGCTTGTCTGCTTCTTTTTCTTCTTCGCCTCCACATTATCGGAATTCCTAACCTAGATCTAGAGCTTGGGGGTACGAGTCGGAGATTATGCCTCATTACCGGCGGTGAAAAGCTTATCGGCGTCAAGGTAATTCTATAAAGAGATTCTGCATCCCTTTCACCTATTACATGCTAGTGATCTTCTGATTCGCATAAACCCTATTTTCTTGATTAATCACTCCAGTGCAAAAACTGCTGAGGATTAAGGGTTAGGTTTAAAGATGAAGGGTAGGCCGGAGATATAGGGTCAATTGGGCGTATTAACTTGAGGAAGGGGAGATGCGCATGACGGCGGTTGAAGAGGGCCATACTACCCCGGTAGAGATTCATTTACCAGCAGAGATCGACTGGGACATGCTGGACAAATCCCGCTTCTTCTTCCTCGGTGCCGCGCTCTTTTCTGGCGTCTCGGTTGCTCTGTACCCGGCGATCGTCCTCAAAACGCGTCTCCAGGTTCGCCAAACCCCTTTGTCTTGCTTCGGTGCTGCTGCCTCCATTCTCCGCCAAGAGGGCTCTCATGGCTTCTACCGTGGTTTCGCCACCTCCCTCGTCGGCACCATCCCCGCCCGCGCCCTCTACGTGACCGCGCTGGAGGTCACCAAAACAGCCGTTGGATCTGCGACCAGCCGCCTCGGCATGCCGGATACCGCCGCGGCTGCAGCGTCCAACGCCGCCGCTGGTCTCAGCGCTGCAGTTGCCGCGCAGATTATCTGGACGCCTATTGACGTAGTTAGCCAGCGTCTCATGGTGCAGGGCAGCGAAGCACGGTCGAAGTACCGAGGCGGCATCGACGCTTTCCGCAAGATCCTCCAGTCCGATGGCTTCCGCGGGCTCTACCGTGGATTTGGGATGTCGATTTTTACCTACGCTCCGTCCAATGCAGTTTGGTGGGCTTCGTATACCATGTCGCAGAGTATTATTTGGGATGCAATAGGTTACTGGTCTAGTCGCCGAGATTCTTTCGTACTGAAGCCGGCCTATGGGACAGTGGCGGCGGTGCAGGGTGTGAGCGCAGCGATGGCTGGAGGAGCGGCAGCGCTTGTGACGATGCCATTGGACACTGTTAAGACCAGGATGCAGGTGATGGACGGCGGCGATGATGGTGGGAAGAGGATGATGACGATCGGACGGACAGTCAAGAATTTATTGACGGAAGGGGGATGGCTAGCCTGTTACAGGGGATTGGGGCCAAGATGGGCGTCAATGTCGCTTTCTTCAACCGCCATGATCACTACCTACGAGTTCCTGAAGCGGCTGTCTGCTAAGAGTCAGGGGAGCTTCAATTGAGGTATGGGCATTGTGGAAAATAATTAGAAAGAAATTGCAGTTTATGAAGTTTTTATTTTGTTTAATGTTTTTGTATAAATATATAAGATAGGGGTTTAGGTTTTGTTAGTTATGCAAAAGGAGGGAAGGGATTAGCAAAGGCGAATTTTTGTTAGCCGTGTGCGCGTGTATGTAGTTCTTACTTTATTTTCTATGTGAAGGCTACTCTTTTTAATCAAATTCAATCAGAAATCGATGGAATTCTTTAAGTCTATTATTATATTGGGCTTTTTTTTGGAATAGTTTATAGTTTTATGGTTTTGATTTCAGGATTTCTTAAACCTTTATTGTAAAATTTCTTATCTATTTTTTTAAATGTTAAATGTGGAAGCATCAATTTGTTTTAGAAATTATTTTCTCTCAATATTTTCGGCAAAATTTTTAAAATTTTGAGAAGTTGCACCTATTAAAAAAAATCTTAAAAATTAATTTAAAAAATATAAATCGGTATATATATATATATATATATATATATATATATATATATATATATATATATATATATATATATATATATATATATATATATGTGATTCTATGTATGTATATATAATATAATATGTCAAAGTTCAAGTTGCACTCATCAAAAGTGCCTTCACTGAATGCTAGGAAGCACTCGCCCTTTCCAGGAATTGCGGTGGACTTATTAAGGGCATCTTCTACCGAACTCTAAACGCTTGAATGACTTCGTCCTTGGCCAGCTCCAGCCGATCCGTAAAATTTCCATTATTTGGCTGCGGGTGAATAGTGGGACACCAATATTGGCGTTGTACTGTTCATCTCCGTCATTTTTACCTCTCTACCGAACTTGCCGTGGGAAAGAAGAAGCGACCGTTATCTGCAAAAGGGTGAAAAATGGAGTTCGATTGGAAATGAATTATGACATTTTGGAGTGAAAAATGAGATTTTCGGTTGGAGATGCTAGCCTCTGTCAAAAGAACATACGCTAGTTTCTAAAGGCCAAGGTGCACTCGCCAAAAGCCAGGGTCTACACACTAAAAGCTAAGTTACACTGCCTAAAGGCCAAGGAGCCCTCATCGAAGTGCACTTGTCAAAGTTGAAGTTGCACTAGCAAAGGGACAATGTGCACTCGCTAGAAATTGTGGTGGACTAACTAGTGTAACTCACCCCTCTCAAGTGGTCACTCTCCCCTGCCAAAATAACACTCGACCCAGTTCAAGGGTAATCCGTAATTCATCTAGTCAATAGAAATAACTACAAACGTAACAAACCCATGCTTACTAAAGCTAACGACTTCGTCAGCAAGTCAACATGCATGCCTTTCTCAAGGCTTGCCAACTCACCTACTTAATAGATGGTTTCTCTCAGCCACTCGCATATGGAGCTTTCAACATGCGCCCATTGATTATTGATCATAGAGATCATGCATGTGTGTAATAATCTTATCATATATATTTTTTGTTTTTTTTTTTAGCTCAAGAAGTAGCTTCTCCGATCATGTCCAAAGTCTTATATTTGATCAAAGGGTGATTTTCATGCATATGAATGTATTATCATTCTCTTTGTAATAGTCTTGTTGCGGGTAAGAATATATGCGACAATAGAGTAAGAAATAAAACATCTTAGCAATGTACGTATATTCGACATAATAATAGATAGTTGAGGGAGAGAGAGATAAACACCAGCAGTTTTTTACGTGGAAAACCATAAAGCTTGACCCATATGAGAAAATTCCACTAAGTTTAAATAAATTACATGGTCTGATTCACTCGTTTACTTGGAGATGGTGGAAATACGATAGATTATAAAATTGGACAGAAGTCTCGTGATGGTTGATGAAAGGGCGGAAGTCTGGCGGTGATAGACGAACAAGAGGAAGTTCGATTGAAGAACGAGTGGAAGTCCGGCAGTGGTCGGGAAGAACTTCGGTGGTGATCGACGAATGAGTAGAAGTCTGGCGGTGATCGACGAGCGAGTACAAGTTCGGCGGTGGTCGACAAATGAGTGGAAGTTTGGTGGTGGTCAAGTAGAACTCCGATGGTGGTCGACGAACGGACAGAAGTCTGACGATGGTCAATGAATGAGTGAAAGTCTGGTGGTGGTTAGGAAGAACTCTGGCGGTGGTCAACGAATGAGTGGAAGTCCGGCAGTGATCAAGAATAACTCCGGTGGTGGTTGGGAAGAACTCTAGCAGTGATCGACGAACGGGCATAAGTCTGACAGTAATTCGGCGGCAAGTAAACTCTGGCAATCTCTTCCTTTTCTCCCCAATTCATGTGAAGAATGGAGACCTATTTCTAGGTTTTTGAGAGTGATATGACTTGTAAAAATAGGGAAGATCAAAGTCAAAATGGTAGTGATTTGAATTGACGACCGATATTGATCTATATTATCGGGAACCATTTATTGATTATTTGAATGTCTAATAATATCAGAATTCGACGATCTTTGGCTTGTTGGATTTGTCACGTCAAGCCGCTCAATTTGGCAATAAGCACGCCATGTTTGGAATTCGTTTGGTAATCCAAATTATGATTTAAATCTTCCGAATATGCTTTATACCCTTGATTCGGGCTTGGATTTGACTGCTTGTGGTATCGTTGGGTTCTTATTTCTGAGAAGTTCATTTCAATTATAATTGTGCTGAAATTGGAGTTTGAATGGTCCCCGATTTAATTTCAAAAGCTTTCAACTCAATTTTGTTTCAAGATTTGTGTTTGATGAAGATAAATTTTTATGATATATCAAGTCTTATTATTACTGTTATTTTATGAGCCTAAGATGTAGCTTCTCTCGAGTATCCAAAGTCCTGTAATATAGAGTCAAAGGACATTTTGTGTATTATATCTTCATATAAAATTAGGACACAAAATTTTATTAATTAGTCATTGAGAATTTTCAAACCCTCAATAATGGTGTAATAAAATAGTGTCTCTCATTCATATTTAAAATTTGTATTTTTTTTTTAGCTTAATAGTAATATTTATCATTTATATGCATGTCATTTTTGTTTGGTCTCACGTCATTTATGGATTTCTGTCGTTAATATGGTTTCTAATTGTTGACTGTAAGCTGTTTGATGATATGTGTGAGAGAGAATTACCATTTGTTGGAGAGATTTAAATTGAAGTTTTCTTGATACGGGACTGCTGCAATATTTTATGAAGTTAGATGTGAAGTTGATATAAGAAAAATAATTCAACCATTCTGTGTGCAAAAAATAAATTTTTATCACAAAATTGTTTTCTTTCTAAAGTTTATAAATATATAATTTCATTTAATTTTATGTTTATATTTCTTTTTCTAATGTTGTATTGCCATAGTTCTATTTTGTTTAAAATTTAATAAAGATAAATAATTACTTTTTTATTGAAATAAGAAGATCATCCTTTCTAAAAGCACAATGATATAAATAACTACGATAGCAGTGCCAGCGGTGGCCGACCGTGCTGGTCATTGGTGACAATGGCGGTACTTTTGCAGTGTATTTGAAATCGCCGAAACCAAAAGAATTTCAAATACACTCAAAATGCACTACATGAGTTATTTGGAATGCACTCGTTTTACGCTCTACATTTTACTTTGTTTCAAACAAAACATCAAATTTTCTAAAACCTTTCCATTTAGATTACTTTGCACCCTAAATGCAAGCACCCAAATAGCCCCTTAGTTTTAGAGATTGCTGGTAGACAAGCATGAACACTTTAATAATCAAAGATAATGAATTGCAATATCATAAAAAGGGGCAAAGATTAATCAACCGGTCAGGTTTTAAACAAGAATATTAAAATATTAATGACATATTCTAGTTAATTAATGCATTACCTAGCAAACTTTGATTAAGCAATGCATAGACAACTTTAATATAAATATAGTATTATATATGTCCACTTGTTAGGAAGTGAATCATTTTCTTGGTGCTTTCTAAGGCTTCGTTTGGGACGGCTTTTTTATTGCTTTCCAAATAGGGTGAAATCCAATGCATCTACTCTCTTGATCAGGTCATCAGAAAGCTGACGTTTTACACATCCATCCCATGATTCCCATCTAGGGCGACTCTCTCTAATATTATCTACCACCAAAAGCTATTCCAACCATTTTACGTACACACTCGTTTCACCTTCTTTTTCTAACGCAGTTTTTTAGTTTAAAGAAATTCTAATTCAAAAAAATATATGTACTAGAAGACAATTTTAGAAAATAGTAAGAATGCTGTCACAAATGAAGATGAAATCTTTTTTATAAACGAGGGTCATGTGTCACCTAGCTTGTTAGAAGACAAAAGCTGAACTGTATTATAATTAGCTTATGGCATAACTGTAATATATCCTGTACTTGTATCTGCACATATGTACGCCTATATAAAGGCTCACCAATGTATCTGATGGGTAACAAGAAGTAATACAACTTTCCTTAGTTTCCTTTAATCATTTCTTCCTCTGCCCGGTTCTTCAAGAACCTGCTGCAGCTCAAGAATCATAAGATGATACATGGTATCAGAGCAGGGGTGGAAGGAAGCATAGCGAAATGGAAAATTCAACAACATCTCAAACGGGCGAACACTCAGCAGACGCTGAGAATGCCGGAGAAATGATCATTCCATCATCCTTGAAGTTCGTCATGGCAAACCTGAAGAATATTGTGCCAACGCAACTCTCACCGGAAAACTACTCACTATGGAGATCTCAGATCGTCAAACTTCTCCGGGCAAACGGGTTTGAACAATTTCTTGATCCCGCTTTCTCTCCACCTGACAAACAAATTAGACGATCCGATGCAATTTTCGCTCCTAATCCTAAATACACGCAATGGATTCACATGGATCAAAACCTTGCGGCAGCCATGTGTTCCACCATTTCACAGTCAATCTTACCATATATCATTCATCTTGAAACCACAGCCACCATATGGACCGCTCTCGAAACACGCTTCCAATCCACGAATCGATCCAAAGTAATCCAACTCAAAAATGAACTCCACAACATATCCATGAAAACCTCCACTATGACTCAATATCTAACAGAAATCAAGTCGCTCGTCGATCAAATAGCGGCCGCTGGTTCTGTTCTTGATACTGAAGATATAATTCTTTATATCTTAAATGGATTACCAGGATCATATCAAGCTTTTAAAACCTCAATTCGTACCATGCTCACGCCCATAAGCCTGGATAACCTCTATCCTCTCCTACTTAGTGAGGAAGTTAACATCGCGGCTGATGCCGCAAGAAACACTCTTGTGACAGACCCGAACCTTGCGTTATACACGCAAAGAGGGCGTGGCCGGCGACAAAGAGGTCGATCTTATCGCAACCCACAGTCGTCAAATCGTCTTTCAACGGACACAGATACCACGTGTCAAATCTGCTACAAGAAGGGACATTCGGCGGCTAACTGCTGGCATCGCCTAAATGACCAATACGTTCCCAGGCCTAACAATAGAGCTCTAACAGCATCGCAAAGTCCGTCCGAAACGAACTGGTTTCTTGATTCGGGTGCGACATCCCACCTCACCATCTCTCTCGACAACCTATCGGTTACCAACTCGTATCAAGGCTCTGACAACGTTACAATCGGAGACGGACGCTCAATTCAAATTGCCCACTCCGTATCAGGTCTGTTACATACCAATTTTCGTAAGTTTAATCTTGCTCAGCTTCTACACGTTCCAGAGCTTAAGTACAACCTATTGTCCATATCCAAGTTAACTAAGGATAATAACATATCAATCACTTTTATGCCTAATGAATTTGTGTTTAAGGACTTGCAGACGCAGGAAATCCTCCTCCGCGGACCGTGTCTTGATGGCCTGTACCCATTTCGAACACAAAAATCTTCCGCAAAAGCAGCTGCTCTCAAGGCTACTACCAAAGGCCATATCTCGTGGCATAATCGTTTGGGCCACCCAAATTCCAGAACTCTTGAATTAATCAAGAACTGTAACTCTCACCTTCATATAGTTTCTGACTTTGATGTTTGTCATTCTTGTAATCTTGCAAAAGCTCATAAAAAGCCATTTGAAAAATCGTCAAATCGACGAAGTACTCCTCTGGAGTTAGTTCACTCGGATGTCTGGGGCCCCGCTCCGGTTGAGTCAAGTCAGGGTTACAAATTTTATGTTTTGTTTGTAGATGATTGTACTAGATTTGTTTGGCTTTTTCCCATGAAACAAAAATCTGAGGTACCTAATATTTTCTTTAATTTCAAGAACTATGTCGAGAAACTTACATCTCACCAGATTAAATGTCTCCGCACGGATGGTGGCACGGAGTACACAAATCATCAGCTAACTCAGTTTCTCAAAGACAATGGAATTCTCCATCAAATTTCTTGTCCATACACGCCTGAACAGAACGGCCTCGCTGAACGTAAGCACAGGCACATAATAGAAACAACACGATCTCTGCTGTTCACAGCTGAAGTTCCCTACAAATATTGGCCCGACGCCACTCTTACATCTGTCTACCTAATAAATCGCATGCCGTCACCAACCACAAGCAACAAATCTCCGTTTGAATCACTATACAACCATCAACCGGACTACAGCCACCTTCGAACCTTTGGATGTGCGTGTTACCCACTCATCCCAAGTGTTCTACGGAACAAATTTCAACCGAAAGCACATTCATGTGTATTCCTTGGCTACTCTGAAAATTATAAGGGATACAAATGTCTCGACATATCGACTAACAAAATCTTCATGTCTAGACATCTTACGTTTGCAGAAAACATTTTTCCCTTCTCTACCAAAAAGCCACCACAGCTAGATTACTTACCCACTGACAAAACAAATCCTGTGCTACTTCAACCTATTCCCAGCACATATCGTTATATTCCAGCTACCAATACAGGCACAAATTGTTCCTCCGATCAGCACAATAACCAACAGGAACACCAGGTAAATCCTACTATTCAATCGGACGCTCCTCAAATCACTCAATCTGTTGCCGAGTCTCCCACACACTCTACCAAACATGATGGCCATCACATGGTCACCAGACGCCAGACAGGGAAGCTTAAACCAATTGTAAGGCTTAATCTACTTCACACAACTAACACATCTCATCAATACGAAGACCCGACCAACTTTACCGCGGCATCCAAACATCCGGAATGGAGGAAAGCCATGGCCGCTGAATTCTATGCACTACAAACACAAGGTACGTGGTCGCTGGTTGAGCCTCCGAAAGGTATAACTCCGTTGGGCTGTAAGTGGACATTTCGAACAAAATACCACTCTGATGGATCCATCGCTCGCTACAAGGCACGTCTCGTTGCGCTCGGAAATCATCAAGAACAGGGAATAGATTATAACGAGACATTTAGCCCGGTAGCCAAACTACCCACAATTCGGATTCTCCTAACCGTAGCTCTTCATCACAATTGGTCAGTCCAACAGCTCGACGTAGCCAACGCATTCCTGCACGGCACATTACAAGAAACCGTCTACATGATGCAACCGAAGGGCTTCGAGGATGCTACTCATCCTCACCAGGTATGCCGACTGAATAAGGCTATATACGGTCTCCGTCAAGCTCCACGACAATGGTATACTACATTCACAACATATCTTTTGTCAATTGGTTTCTCGCATAGTAAATCAGATCCTTCATTACTTTTATTAAAAGAGAAATCTGTCACAATATATCTTCTAGTCTATGTAGATGATATATTAATTACGGGGGACAATCCAGCAGCCATTCAACGCCTGCTTCATCAACTAAACCGCCAGTTTAGCATGAAACACCTTGGTGAGGCAAACATGTTCCTCGGTATCCATATCACAAAGAACAACTCCCAGTATTTTTTGTCCCAGGAGCAATACGCCACCTCTATTCTTCAACAAGCAGATATGCTCAAATGCAATCACCTATCCAACCCCACGGTCACAAAATTTCCATTGGATTTTTCTCCAAATAACGTCATCTCTGACCCAGCAATGTACAGGAAACTCACCGGTGCATTACAATACCTAACTCTAACTCGTCCTGATATCGCTTACAGTGTCAACTTACTCTCGCAGCACATGCACGATCCCAGTCCACAACATCAATACCTTCTAAAGAGGCTGCTCAGATACCTAAAAGGTACGCTAGCATACGGATTACCTATTACTCGTAATAATCTTGTTCTTCAATCATTTTCAGACGCGGATTGGGCGGGTGATCCGATCTCAAGAAAATCCACATCGGGTTACTGTTCGTTCCTCGGCACAACTCTTATTTCTTGGACAGTCAAGAAACAACATACGGTGTCACGATCTTCAACCGAATCAGAATATCGATCACTAGCAGCACTTACTGCCGACATAATTTGGTTGAAACGGATCCTAGCCGATTTCGGAATTCCATCCGATCAACCCACAGATCTGTTTTGCGACAACACCTCGGCGATTGCTCTAGCAAACAATCCCGTTTTTCACGCACGAACAAAGCATATTGAGATCGATCAACGCTTTGTTCGTGACCAGATCATAAATCAAAATATACGACTGCTACCCATCAGCACTGTGGATCAGCTAGCTGATATTCTAACTAAACCACTTTCAACTCCAAGGTTTCAGCTACTTCGCAACAAACTAAGCGTCATACCTGACCCATTAGCTTGCCGGGGGATGTTAGAAGACAAAAGCTGAACTGTATTATAATTAGCTTATGGCATAACTGTAATATATCCTGTACTTGTATCTGCACATATGTACACCTATATAAAGGCTCACCAATGTATCTGATGGGTAACAAGAAGTAATACAACTTTCCTTAGTTTCCTTTAATCATTTCTTCCTCTGCCCGGTTCTTCAAGAACCTGCTGCAGCTCAAGAATCATAAGATCTACATAGCTCATCTAGCAGTGTTTTAGAGCTGTGACACCTTCAGACACCGGCCCTAAACAGTTTTCTTGATTAAAATGTTTCAGTCGCTGCCATTGATTGAGACATGCATGCATGAAATAGGCAAGATTAACTGGTGTGATTTGAATTATAAGATTATTACAGAAGAGCCTTATCAAGAGGTCAAAGAACTCAGCTCCTCATGAAACATATCGTTCAGATGTTTTTTTTTTTTTGTACATTGAGCAAATTAAGTCTTCATTTGGATGATTTTTTTTTATTACTTTTTAAAAACAGCTTTTTTAATTTTTGTAATAGAAAGTTATTTTAAGAAACAGCAAGAAAGCCGTCCCAAATGAATCATAAATGACAAATTTGTATACACCGCATATACAAATCTCGAATTTAAGCCTTCATTTGGGACATTTTTTTCACTGTTTTTTAAGGCTTCATTTGAGATGGCTTTTTATTGCTTTTTTAAGTAACTTCTCAATACAAAAATATCTAGTTTAAGACATTTTTTAACTAAAAGGTTACCTTAAAAATAATAAAAAAGATGTCCCAAATAATGACTAAGGTTTCGTTTGGGATAGCTTTTGAACTGCTTTTTAGTACAAAAATTTTAAATTCAAGAAATTTTTGCTTAAAATTTTTGTGCTAAAAAGCTTTTTTAGAAAGCAAGAAGAAAGCCATCCCAAACTAAGCCTAAATCAGCTTTCTAGCATAAAAATTTTATGTTATGTTATTGATACGCCATCACAAAATTATCTTGATCGGGCACGAATCTCGATGCAAAATCAAATTGGAAACTTCCGAAATTAATTTCTGGAGCATATGAACTCCGATTTCAGCGAGCTTACAGTCAAACTGAGCGTCTCAGAAATACGAACCCAACGACTCCAAGATCAACCCAATTTGAGCCCAAATGAGTCCGAATCAAGGGTTCAAAGCGCTGATTAGAAGGTTCAAACCGCAATTTGAGTTACCAAACGGTTTCCGATTTTGACGAGCTTATACTCGAATCGAGCGGCTCGACGAGACAAATCCAAAGAGCCCAAGATCATCGAATTCTGACATCATTAAGGCCTTCAAATGCCCAACGAACGATGCATGATCAAAAGATTCGATATCGGCCGTCCATTCAAACCACTCCCAATTCGCCCTTGATCTCACGCCTATTTACGGGCTATGCCACTCCAGAAAAACTATAAATAGAGCCCTCATTCTACACCAAGAAGGGGGGAGGGAAGAGAGAGAAGAAGAAGAGGAGAAAGGGGAAAAGGAGATTCCTCACCTCCTCGACCACCGCCGGAGCTCTTCCTGCCGCCTAAAGACGCCGGAACTCTGCCAAATTTTCAGGAAACGCAGGAATTCTGCACAACTTCCATTAGATGCTGAAATTCTTCCCAATTTACAAGAGAGTTCCCTCCTGACGCCGAAACTCCGCCCAAGTGAAGACGGAGTTTCTCCTCTGCCACCAAAGACGTCGGACTTCTACCCGACGTCGGACCTTCACTCTTCGCTAAGTTTCTACCCGACGCCGGACTTTTACCGGTTATCGGACTTCGTTGGATGCGAAGATGCATTTCTTTCCATTGCTGGACTCCTACCTGACGCTGTCCTACTGATCTTCGTCGTCAGACTACAGTCCTTCCGACCTCCGTCGCCAGCCGACTACGGTCCTCCTGACTTACGTCGCCCGCCGACTACAATCTTTCTGACATCCGTCGCCCGTTGAATACGGTCCTCCTGACTTATGTCGCCCGCAGACTACATTCTTTCCGACCTCCGTCGCCCGCCGACTACGGTCCTCCTGACTTACGTCGCCCGCCGACTACAGTCCTCCGTCGCCAGCTGACTACGATCCTCCTGACCTACGTCGCCCGACGCTTGCAGTCCTTCTAACAAAGCGAATACGTCGATAGTAGATCTTTGTATTTACACCATGTAATGTACTCCATAAGATGTACATCAAGCTAAGACCTTCCACCAAGGAAGGGCCTCATTTGTAATCGACTGCAATACTAGTGGATTCATTCAAACTGGGCTAGGCCCCGTGGTTTTTCCCCCTTTTACAGGGGTTTTCCACGTAAAAATCTTGGTGTCTCATAAATGCTAGACCCTTTCTCCTTATCTGATTGCGTGCCGGATTTTCGTACAATGCTAAGACGATAAACTTTATGTTTCTCTACCGCCGCGAATACTCCTGGACGCAACAGTTTGGCGCCGTCTGTGGGAACGTGTTTCCCGACTGGGGGGCAACTTTTGCTCAAATCTCAAAAGATCGTTCTTATCAACTTTCTGACATCAGTCATTGTTGCATCAGATGCGAACTGGGGGGCAACTTTGACCCCAATTCTGGTCAAAAAGATCCTCCGATGTTTTCTATATCAAGATGATATTTCAGGAATATCCGAGCAAATGCAAGGATACTTCAAATCAATTGCAAGTTTTATACAGTCCCTTGTTGGACTTTTACTTCTTGGGCAAGGTCTTAATCTTGACCTTAAAAATGCAGTAACGGTCTAAGATAGACCTTCTTCACTTTCGATTCGGGCTATACGCGGCGTTCGCCCCCTCCCAATCAAAGCAAAATCAATCCCAAGGGGGTTCGATTCGACCTCTTCCACACAGGTTAACGTCGTCGAGCAAAGGCTCCGACATACAACCTCGGAAAGGTCTCACATCCTTGGTGGATTCTCCCGACCTCTTCCACACAGGTTAACGTCGTCGAACAAATGTTCCGACATACAACCTCGGATAGGTCTCACATCCTTGGTGGATTCTCCCGACCTCTTCCACACAGGTTAACGTCGTCGAGCAAAGGCTCCGACATACAACCTCGGAAAGGTCCTACATCCTTGGTCGATTCTCTCGGCCTCTTCCACACAGGTTAACGTCGTCGAGCAGGGCTCCGGCATACAACCTCGGAAAGGTCCTACATCCTTGGTGGATTCTCCCGACCTCTTCCACACAGGTTAACGTCGTCGAGTAGGGCTCCAGCATACAACCTTGGAAAGGTCTCACATCCTTGGTGGATTCTCTCGGCCTCTTCCACACAGGTTAACGTCGTCGAGCAGGGCTCCGGCATACAACCTCGGAAAGGTCCTACATCCTTGGTGGATTCTCCCGACCTCTTCCACACAGGTTAACGTCGTCGAGCAGGGCTCCGGCATACAACCTTGGAAAGGTCTCACATCCTTGGTGGATTCTCTCGACCTTTTTCGCACAGGTTAATGTCATCGAACAAATGTTTTGACATACAACCTCGGATATGTCATACATCCTTGGTTAACGTCGCCAGAATGCCGTCAAGGGACTTTCATTTAACTTCTCCACAAAGTTAAATTTCTACATAATGTTGAATTTCCTCTTGTCGCTGAATTTTTGCCTTGCAGGACTTTCGTTGGAATTCTGCTCGTCAGCGGACTCCTACTCGTCGTCGGACTTCTGCTCGGCAGCGAACTTCTACTCGTCGTCAGACTTCTGCCCGTCGACGAATCTTCGTCGGTCTTCTACCAGACATTGAACTTCTACCCGACATCGGACTTCTGCTCGTTAGCGGACTCCTACTCGACATCGGACTTCTGCTCGTCAGCGGACTCCTACTCGTCGTCGGACTTCTGCTCGTTAGCGGACTCCAACTCGACATCGGACTTATGCTCGTCAGCGGACTTCTACTCGTCAGCGGACTCCTACTCGACGTCGGACTTCTGCTCGACAGCGGACTTCTACTCGACGTCAGACTTCTGCCCGTCAGCGGACTTCTACCCGACTGCGGACTCCTACTCGTCGCCAGACTCCTGGTCGTCGACGAATTTTCGTCGGTCTTCTACCCGACGTCAGACTTCTGCTCGTCAGCGGACTCCTACTCGACGTCAGACTTCTGCTCGACAGCGGACTCCTACTCGTCGTCGGACTTCTGCTCGTCAGCGGACTCTTCTCGTCGTCGGACTTCTGCTCGTCAGCGGACTTCTACTCGTCGTCAGACTTCTGCTCGTCGACGAATCTTCGTCGGTCTTCTACCCGACATCGGACTTCTGCTCGTCAGCGGACTCCTACTCGTCGTCGGACTTCTGCTCGTCAGCGGAGTTCTACTCGTCGTCAGACTTCTGCTCGTCGACAAATCTTCGTCGGTCTTCTACCCGACGTTGAACTTCTACCCGACATCAGACTTCTGCTCGTCAGCGGACTCCTACTCGTCGTCGGACTTCTGCTCGTCAGCGGAGTTCTACTTGCGTCAGACTTCTGCTCGTCGACGAATCTTCGTCGGTCTTCTACCCGACGTTGAACTTCTACCCGACATCAGACTTCTGCTCGTCAGCGGACTCCTACTCGTCGTCAGACTTCTGCTCGTCGACGAATCTTCGTCGGTCTTCTACCCGACGTTGAACTTCTACCTGACATCGGACTTCTGCTCGTTGATGAATCTTCGTCGGTCTTCTACCCGACGTTGAACTTCTACCCGACATCAGACTTCTGCTCGTCAGCGGACTCCTACTCGTCGTCAGACTTCTGCTCGTCAGCGAACTTCTACTCGTCGCCAGACTCCTGGTCGTCGATGAATTTTCGTCGGTCTTCTACCCGAAGTCAGACTTCTTCCTGTCGTCGGACTTCTGCTCGTCGACAGACTGCTACTCACCATCGGCTTCTCGCTTGAATGCTATTTGCAACGCATTCTCGAACTCTCCCCTTTGGCTCCACACTCGATCGTTGACTACTAACGGGCTTTAACTCGATCGTCCATCGCCAGCAAACCTCCGCTCAGATGGAAAAGAGATCCCCGTAGGCTTCTGCGCGCGAGGAGGGGCGCTAATTCGAGCAAGGGAAGTTTCCCGCTCGCAAAATAGCGGAAGCCTCAACCGCCAGTAAACCGGAGGGGGAGGAAGGAAATCCCGTAGGTTTCTATCGCCAGTAAACCGGAGGGGGAGGAAGAAAATCCCGTAGGTTTCTATCGCCAGTAAACCAGAGGGAGAGGAAGAAATCCCGTAACTCCTGCACCAGAGAGGGAGCGCTAATTCGAGCAGAGGATATTTCCCACTCGCAAATAGCGGTAGCCTCAATGTCAGAGAGCCAGAGGGAGAGGAAGAAATCCCGTAGGTTTCTATCGCCAGTAAACCGGAGGGGGAGGAGGAAATCCCGTAGGTTTCTATCGCCAGTAAACCGGAGGGAGAAAGAAGGAAGAGTTGCAAGTTTTCTAAAGGCCTAGGAGGCCTATTTATAGGTTCTGGAGAGAATGGGGGGGAGTTATTACAATTTTCGGATTTCCTATTTTTTCTAAATTTTTCTGAAATTTTTCGGAATTTTTAGGAATTTTTTGGGAATTTTTTTGGACCAAAAAATAGCCAAAAAACACTATTTTCGTGCATGTGGGGCCCACAATGGCGGTGCAGCCAACCGGCCGCGCGAAACGGCGCGGCCAGCTCACCAATCCGCGGCCAGAAGCGCGAATTGCGGCCGGCCACGGCAGCCAGCGCGGCAAGCCCAATCGCGCGCGGGTGCAGCCCGGTACGGGCGCGGGAGACCAATCGCAGGCGCGGTGTAGCCCAGGCGGCCGATGTTCCGCGTGGCAGGCCCCAGGCGCCGGTGTTCCGCGCGGCAAGCCCAGGCAGCCGGTGTTCCGCGCGGCAGGCCCCAGGCGCGGCCACTGTTTCGCGCCGCTGGCGGCAGCCGGCCGGCCGGTCCGGCCGGTTCGGCAGCCCAGACCATTCCGAGTCCGTTTTCTCGCCCGACAAGTCCAAATTCGATGTTTTTGGGGTCTCCGGACCCATTTTTCGACGTTCCGGACTCGATTACGACACTTTCGGAACTCAACGGGGTCTCTATGGTGAAGTTTGAGCAATATGTTAATTTTTGGAATGTATTTTTTGGTGTTTAGACCAATGCAAATTGTCAACACATGTATTTTCAGACTCCTGGGGCTTCGACGTCCGAAAATAGGGGGGCAACTGATACGTCATCACAAAATTATCTTGATCGGGCACGAATCTCGATGCAAAATCAAATTGGAAACTTCCGAAATTAATTTCTGGAGCATATGAACTCCGATTTTAGCGAGCTTACAGTCAAACTGAGCGTCTCAGAAATACGAACCCAACGACACCAAGATCAACCCAATCTGAGCCCAAATGAGTCCGAATCAAGGGTTCAAAGCGCTGATTAGAAGGTTCAAACCGCAATTTGAGTTACCAAACGGTTTCCGATTTTGACGAGCTTATACTCGAATCGAGCGACTCGACGAGACAAATCCAAAGAGCCCAAGATCATTGAATTCTGACATCATTAAGGCCTTCAAATGCCCAACGAACGATGCATGATCAAAAGATTCGATATCGGCCGTCCATTCAAACCACTCCCAATTCGCCCTTGATCTCACGCCTATTTACGGGCTATGCCACTCCAGAAAAACTATAAATAGAGCCCTCATTCTACACCAAGAAGGGGGAGGGAAGAGAGAGAAGAAGAAGAGGAGAAAGGGGAAAAGGAGATTCCTCACCTCCTCGACCACCGCCGGAGCTCTTCCTGCCGCCTAAAGACGCCGGAACTCTGCCAAATTTTCAGGAAACGCAGGAATTCTGCACAACTTCCATTAGATGCTGAAATTCTTCCCAATTTACAAGAGAGTTCCCTCCTGACGCCGAAACTCCGCCCAAGTGAAGACGGAGTTTCTCCTCTGCCACCAAAGACGTCGGACTTCTACCCGACGTCGGACCTTCACTCTTCGCTAAGTTTCTACCCGACGCCGGACTTCTACCGGTTATCGGACTTCGTTGGATGCGAAGATGCATTTCTTTCCATTGCTGGACTCCTACCTGACGCTGTCCTACTGATCTTCGTCGTCAGACTACAGTCCTTCCGACCTCCGTCGCCAGCCGACTACGGTCCTCCTGACTTACGTCGCCCGCCGACTACAATCTTTCTGACATCCGTCGCCCGTTGAATACGGTCCTCCTGACTTATGTCGCCCGCAGACTACATTCTTTCCGACCTCCGTCGCCCGCCGACTACGGTCCTCCTGACTTACGTCGCCCGCCGACTACAGTCCTCCGTCGCCAGCTGACTACGATCCTCCTGACCTACGTCGCCCGATGACTGCAGTCCTTCTAACAAAGCGAATACGTCGATAGTAGATCTTTGTATTTACACCATGTAATGTACTCCATAAGATGTACATCAAGCTAAGACCTTCCACCAAGGAAGGGCCTCATTTGTAATCGACTGCAATACTAGTGGATTCATTCAAACTGGGCTAGGCCCCGTGGTTTTTCCCCCTTTTACAGGGGTTTCCACGTAAAAATCTTGGTGTCTCATAAATGCTAGACCCTTTCTCCTTATCTGATTGCGTGCCGGATTTTCGTACAATGCTAAGACGATAAACTTTATGTTTCTCTACCGCCGCGAATACTCCTGGACGCAACAGTTATAAAAAATTTTGTACTAAAAACCTGCTTTAGAAAACACTAAGAAAATTATCCCAAATGAAATCTAAGATCTCTTAATTAAAAGTCTAATCTCCCAATAAACTGCTGAGTTATTTACGCAACTGATCGAGTTATATTATTACTGGGATGTTATAAATATTTATATAGATATAAGAGTTATTTTATGCATGAAAATCACAGCTTTACCTAACTTTATTACTAATATATATTGAATTACTAATATATATTTAATCAAACAATAAGCATAAGATGTTGGATCTTTATATCCATATATAAAAGTGGAAATGAAAAACAGGATGTTTAGAAAATTAAGTTGAGACTTTCTCCATTTGTAAATTTATTAATAAATAATAATGTTAAAATATGAAATAAAGAAAATTTATCGAAATGTTGATTGAGATCGTAAATCTTCTTCGTCGAAACGTTGATTGAGACTGTAAGTCTTCTTCTTTTAATCACCATACCAAATATATTTTAATAAGTGGGCACAATCAATCAATTATTGATAGATAATGTTTCTTTCTTTTGAATGTAATTTGTGTTATCAACATAATTTAATCCTTCAAAAGAAAAAGACTAAGAAACTAATCTTTTTCTCATATATAATCTTCAATCTCTCATAAAGAAATCATCTCTCATCATCTCTTCTTTCATGTTGAACTTAATTCTTATTTATAAGAAAAATTTATATCTTTTCGATTTTGATTACATCTTTTCATAAGCACCTCTTTGTAATTCATGAATCATTTTTAATCAATATTAAAATGATATTTATCATGACACATCATGACACATCATCAATTTTATCTTTTATGACACATCATCATCTTTATCTTTTAATATTAAAAGATATTTATGATGAGTCATCATCATCTTCATGAAATTATATATATATAAAATAAATTATGATCATAAAGATGTAACTAATGTAATCATAATTTAACATTTATATTATGTCACATTCTTAACGATAGTAGCCAATTAATATATAATAATTCACTATCAGGACTTTTTTTTCGCACGATGTTTTCTCGGGTGTGTCTACTAGGTTTTCCCTTCGTGAAGCCTAGCCGCCGCTTGTAAGTTTGCCGGTGTGCTTGCAATTTCATGACTAATAAGAGGCTGGATCCAAGATTTCTAGAGGGTAAGTACTCTAAATCCTTCAAAGATGTGCTTTCCGGTTCAGTTGAGGGTGGTTTTCCGGAGTGTCGCGTGTCTACCATTCATGGTTTGCCGGCGTTATGGCTTTCGGAAGAGGAATTTTTTCATCTTGCTAAACCTTTTGAATTTGCTTTGGTTGGTAAGTTCCCTCTGAAGCGGTCGGTTTTGGATTCCATTCGTAGATTTTTCTTCAACCTTAAACTTTCCGGTGGTTTTTTCAGTCACGTTGTTAGACCAATCGAATGTGTTGAATAAGCTTGATAATGATTTGGATTATGGGAGAATTTTTGCGCATCGTTCTTATTTTGTATCCGGCTGTTTCATGAAAATCATCAAATGGTCGCCTCTCCTCGACCTGTCGGAGGAGTCGCCGATCGTTCCCGTGTGGGTTTTTTTTCCGGGCTTACGTCCTCACCTTTTTTCTCCTACAATTTTATTTGGTTTGGGATCGATTTTTGGGCGACCGATTCAAACTGATAACGCTACGGCTGTGGGTTCGCATCCCTCAATCGCTCGTCTCTTGATTAAAATTGATATCTCTAAATCTCTACCGGATTCGGTATGGTTGGGGCCGAAGAAAGTTGGATATGTTCAAAAGGTAGTTTTTGAAGGTGTTCCAAGCTTTTGTCAGCATTGTAAGGTGGTGGGTCATAAAAAATCGGAATGCACAAAACTATTTCCTCATACTTGCCATCCTGTAAATTCGATTATCCCTCCGGTGGTTAACGGCTTAAAACCTGCAGTGAATCCTCTTGTCTCTGTTTTACCTTCTACCCCTAATCTTATCTCAAATCCTATTGTTGTTGCTAATACGGATTTTGGTGAGGAATTTATTGACCCTGGAACGTTGAATTGTATTGGTGATGGTATTTCGGTGGGGACTGAGGCTTTACCTATTGTTATTTCGTCTTCTAATGCCGTGGTTTCGCTTATGGATGTGCCTATCCGGTTGGGGGATGTTGTTTTACCTGTCAATGATGTTGATGTTATTTCCACCCCAGGGAATGATCCGGTTGATGTCAATGGTAGTGCAGGAATTTTGTGCAATGGTGGATCTGTGTCTGGTGAACCGCTTGTGTCTTCTGATTTACAGGTTGTGGACGCTGCTGTTAAGGCAGTGTGTGAGCCCGTGGATAATTTAAGCGGAATTTCAAAGAGCTCTAATCATTTTGTTAATGTTTCGGTTCATATGGTGGAAACGATTAATTTGTTGAATTCTTTGAATTCTGGTTTTAATAGATCGGATCAGGTACATTGGTTGCATGGATCCTTTGATGGTGAATTTGGTTCCGAGCCTTCGGATTGTGATTTCATGTCACCGGAATTTTGCGGGGGGTCTGACCCTGGGAATGATTTCTCTTTGGTTCGTGTTAATCCTGGCCTTTCTAAGGTTTCTCGTGGTAGGGACCGTGGGAGGGGTCGTCGTAGACGTTGATTGATTGTTTGTTTCTCGTTATTTTTGCTGTGATTATCGGATTACGACAGCAAAATTTTGTCGTCGTTTACTGTTTTGTTTTGGGGCTATGATGTGACCGGGGTTCGTGCCCTTTTCGGTTTGCTAGTGGCAACCTTTGGTGCTTATCGTGCTTGGTTGTTTTCTGGACGCTTTTTCACCTCACTGGATGGTCCGTGCGAGCCGTTGGGGCACTGGGATCTCGGCCTGATACTGAGCCCACTATCAATGTATTTTATCTATTTATTTATGGTTGGCCTTTTCTTGTTGTAACCGTCTATTTTTATCAATATATTTGTTTTTGATTAAAAAAATAATAATTCACTATTATATGATGAAAAAGTGATATATGGACCTATAATTCAAAGCTCCAATAAATTTGATCATTAATTTAACTTTTAAATTAATAAATCAAAATTATTAATTTTAATATTATTCTACTATAAATATAAAATTGCACTCTTCAATTTATAGTATAATTTACTCAATTTAAAAAATTGAATTGTCCATTGATTTAATCATTACACATAAAATAATCATCCACAAAAAGTTTATAATTAAAGCTATGTAATTCTGTCACATCACTAATTATATTTTGATTCTTGAATTCCAATTGATTTTTTAATGAATAATAAACTTTGTGATCTTGTCACAAAATTTGAGAGCTTAATTGTTCTTGTTCTGAATTAATTATTCAATGGAACTAATTTTCTAACTTTTAAAAATGAAAGAAATGAATTTCATATCTATATATTAACATTCTCAACCATTTGTTTCATTGTGTTTCTGAGATACAAGAATTGGATTTATTTCTTCCAAATTATTTCCGAGTTAGTCTAAAATTCAAATGCCACAAATAGGAGTTTATTAATAACACATGATTAAGATTATTTTATATATAATCATATTTAGAATTAATTTTAAATTCTCTATAATTAAAACAAAATTTATTAGAGAATTTAAAATTTATCTGATTTTGTCTATATAATCATATTATATAAAGTCATTAAATATCTCCATATTGAATAATTCAAATCAGATTATTCCATTCTTAATGTTGATGTACCGTACTAATAATATTTAATTATAGATTCAAGCTATAATTAATAATTATGAACATGTTTTGATTATTATCCATAACTCAATCATCTTGTATATAATTATATACTGAATTATGATTACGTAAATAATTATGAAATAAAAAATTTATATCAAATGATAATATCGAAACATGCTAAACTTGTCTTTAAATATTTATTTCTGTAAAAAAATATATTAGAATAATATTTCTTTAGGGCACATTCCCTAACATAAGCTTCCCCAAAAAAACAATAAGTAGAAGACATGGCCGAATTAAAATTCAACAAATGAAGTCCATCCCTAAACTGAGATTCAGGCTTCCACTTTTTTATTGCTTTTTAAAATATAATTTTAGTATCTTCCACTTTTTTATTGCTTTTTAAAATAAAATTTTAGTACAAAATTAAAATTTTGTATTAAAACTCTGTTGTAAGAAAAAAAAAATCATTCAAACGAAGACTCAAATAACCCATTTATAGGGTCATAAGATTAAAGGTTATGCTAGGGAGCTTTCTCGCGGTTTCATTTTTTAGACAGTAACTATCATTTTATTCGGTTATTATATTTTTTTGTTACTTTCTCATAGGGGTGTCAATATTTGACACGACTCAACAACCCGACATGAACCCGACCCAAAAATTCTAGGTTAGGGCCAACCTGGTTCAACAAATCGACCCATTTAAAAAATCAGGTAGAATTTTGATAATTATATTGAACAAATTGACCTGAAATTGACACGTTTCTTTACCTGAAACCGTGTCGGGTTCGTTTTGTTGCCTAGAAATCTGAAATTGACTCGTTTTTACCCGTTTTATCCCGAAAATCCGTTTTTATCCGGAAACCCGAGAATGTGCAGTTTTTACCTGTTTTGACCCGAAAATAAGAGATTGACTCATTTCTTGACTATAAAAATAGCAATTTTTTGTTGGCCCTAAGTCATTTGAGTCGTGTCGGGTTGAATCGACCCAAATCGGGTGGGATTCGGGTAAAAAATCGACCCGTTTGCAAAAATGGGTCAGGTTCAGATTGAACAGAATAGTACCGGGTCAATTTTGGGTTCGACCCGAACCTGATGCGTGACACGAGATTGACACCCCTACTTTCTCAAATCTTTTCAAAATTTGTTTTGATAAAGTTTTATTTTTTTACATGCATAATAGCTAAATTATTTTTCTCATATCAACTTTACAATCAAATTTATAAAACCATATAGTCATCCCAAATAAACATTGAATCTCTGTGACAAATGATAATTCCCTCTCACACATATAATCAAACAGATTAAGGTCAACAATACGAAACCACATTGATTGTAGAAATCAATAAATGAGGTGAGATCAAAAAGAAGTATCATGTGTATAATGAATGATAAATATTACTATTATGCTAAATAAAACAAAAATTTTGAATATGTATGTGAAGATACTATTTTATTACACCATAAAGTATTAACATTAAGCTAGTATCATGAATGACATCTAACATATATAAAAAAATGGGTTTAAAATATTAACTATTATTGTTGCGGGTTGGAAGATTTGCGACGGTAGATTAAGAGAGTTTTGTGTCATAATTTTGTACGAAGATAAGCGCACGAAAGATAAACGAAAAGTGCACATGCAACACCATATTATTTATGTGAAAAATCTAAAAAATGTGAAAATCATAGGGACATCCTTAGCTGAAATGATTCTGTGTGAGTGTTGGTTATAAATGTTAATCAATCCCATAGTTTGGAGACAACAATATTAAGAGTTTGAATAAGATAAGGTGAATATATATTACTAAACTGTCGCCCAGATTAAGGCTTCATTTGAAGCAGTTTTCTATGACAGTTTTTAGTCTAATTTTATTTTGAAATTAGTGAAAATATATTAGTCAAAAGCTATCTCAAATGACATAGTATTACACAGCTCATCTTAGTTCGTTAGATGAGAGTTTTTACTGAAGTTCGAGTATGAATATCCCCACACACAATCCCATTTGAACATCAATGCGTTACCATGAAAAATTATAAAACAAAAAATACAAAGGGAGTTTTTTTTTTTTTTTTTTTTTTTTTTTTTTTTTTTTTTTTTTTTTTTTTTTTTTGAGCAGTTATTTTCTTACTATAGGCTCTTTGGGCCTAAAACAGTAGTCTTTGGGCCCATGCAGCCCAGCTCAATTTTTTACATTGACAATTTAAAAGCCTAGCTCTGTTCCAGCCCGCCATTGTAAAACAAAATTCGAGGTAAATATTTTGCATTTTATTGCTCACAATAAAAATTTAAATAAATAAAATATTGCATTTTAAAATTGAAACGATGCAGAGAAGATTAGCATGACCCCTGCGCAAGGATTAACTTGTTTTTATAGCTTCGAATGGATATTAAATAGTGATTTAAGTGAGAAAAAAAATGATTTCTAAAATTTTAGATTTTTTAGAGAGAAAAAGTTTATATATATATATATATATATATATATATATATATATATATATATATATATATATGAATATTTGAATTAATTAAAGTTAACCTTATACATGCATCACATATATAAATTTTGATTTCAAAATCTCCAAGTTGATAATCAAAATTAACAACTAATAGATCATGATGAGCTTAAGTGCTACGAGGTAGAGGTTGTCGGCCCTATGACCCCGACCCTAAAAGTGGAAGTTAATTGGATTAATTATGCTGTGTAGATGCCGAACATCGTTCAGAGACCAATCATAATGAGTTACATCACCTCTTGTTCGATATCGCAGCTTGGTATTGTTGGCATGACGCATTTTAGTTGGTATCCAATAGATGTTATGTGTCCACTCTTATGCGTCCGATCTCCGTATAGAATAATTTCTTGGTCTGTTACTAAAAAATAAGAAAAAAAACATGAAGGGTAGATATATAGAGGCGGCGACGAGGTGGTCTATGTTGTAGCGGAAGGGGTTAAAGTGATAAAGCTGAGATGCTGGAACTGCACGTGGGGTAGGGCCAAGCGTGGCAGACAAAAGCTAGAGATCTAAGATCTATTTTTACCCACGCCGGCGACATGTGGATGCTGTTCCCATTGGTGCCCTCGTAGGACAAGATTTATCGGCTTCAGAGTTCAGCACCCTCTTTCACTTTTTTTTTTTTTTACACAACTCCCTTTGGCCAATTGGTTGAGAGCTTAGGCTTCCAACTAAGAGATCCAAAGTTTGAGTCCATGTGTATGTGTTGTGTGTGTGAGTTTGCCTTAAATGGCCTAAATGTCCCAAAAAAAAAAAAAAAAAAAAAAACTAAGTGTCCAGCAGCAGCAGTACAAAGCAAAATAGTGATGTCCGGTCACTATTAAAAATATATGTTTTTTGCAGCATTTTATTAGCAGCAAAATAAATATTGCTGCTATAGACATAAAATTACAGCGGTCTTAAACCGCTTTTTTATTATTAATTGGCGCCGAAGTGAAAATTGAGGCGCGAAATCGGAAGTAAACTGTGCACTAAGCATTCTATACTTTGTACCGACGTCCCATTGTAGACCTCATCCAAACCTCTCTTTTCACGTGATCTCCTCCGAGCGAGCGATCTCTTCCAAGCGCGAGCGAGCGATCTCTTACAAGCGTGAGCGATCCACCTCCACTGAGCGCGATCTTCGT
This sequence comes from Dendrobium huoshanense, assembly GCA_016618105.1. Lineage (NCBI taxonomy): Eukaryota > Viridiplantae > Streptophyta > Magnoliopsida > Asparagales > Orchidaceae > Dendrobium > Dendrobium huoshanense. The sequence goes on along the minus strand of CM028357.1, from coordinate 51,008,349 downwards.
TGACGACGGCGACGCTGAAGCCGAAACCAACGCTATAGCCCTATCTCATTCTATTCGCAATCTCCTCCGCGAGCCACCTCCATCCTCCCCAGCCGCCTCCTCCCCAACCATCGACGATGCGGAGGCTGACGCCAAATCCGACGCTGACGACGACGAAGCCGACATCGACACCAACGCCGACGCATCTGCTTCCCTTCTAACAAGAACTTCGCTGTTCTGTCATTCGCCGCTCTCTTCTTCTTCTTTTACTTCTTGAATCATACCTAAAATTAAACAAACATTGGGTAAGATTTATATTTGTTTTTTTTTTTCTAATCTTCTTGTTGTTTTTTTTCCTCTGTAATAGCCTGCATTTTTAGTTGTTCTTGTTGTTTTATTTTTTTCTTGGTGATTTGAATTTGGTCTTACCTAATTCCAAATGTTAAGGAGAGGGGGAAGTTATTGCATGATTAGTTTAGTTTAAAACTTGAATGAGATGATATTAGGAAGATTTTTAAGTAATGTTGTGCCTTTGTTGTCTAGGAGAGGATATTAGGTTTATTTTGTGTGGTGATTTTATTTTACTAGGCAAACGATTTGGGCACCCAAAAATTCCACCTCACCTGCATGCTTAGATCTACACACAAAAACAAACAATGAACATATTTAAAGCTTAAACTTTGAAACAAGTATTAAGGATGCACTTTATTTCCTGTTCTTAGAAAAGTAGAATACATACTGTAATTAGCTTTATAAGTCTCATGAATAAATAAAGGACTGATTCTCTTGTAGTTCTCTAGTTGAAAAATCAGTTAATAGTAGAACAAGAAGCTATATAATTCAATTATACTTTATAAATTAGATAGTGATACATCTACAGAATGTGGTGATTCACAGAGTACATAATTAGCATATTTGCAGCAGGAAACTATATATTGAGAAGTGCTCGATTTTTCCACTTCATATGTATTTTAAATGATATATGCTGTGTTCAGAAATAATTTTTGTTTACCTAGTTTTAAATAATATAATCTATAACTAATCCCGCCCTAAAACCCAAAACCTTAATTTCAATATGCTAAATCTGAAGTTCCTTAAAAATCTTAAAAATTTATTTTTTGTATTTTATTTTTTTAATCATAAAAATTGATTTTTTTTATTCGTTCTTACCTTTTAGCAGCGGTTTTAACACCAACTAAAACGCGCTGCTACAGCACCCCTCTAGCAGCAGTTTAAGAACCGTTGCTAGCGAATGCATATACAGCGGTTGTGCAGCGGATTTTAAACCGCTACAAAAATTTTAGCAGGTGTTAAAACCGCTGCCGTAGGTTAAAAGAAAACGCTGCAAAAGCCTCATTTATTAGTAGTGGGTGTCCGCACAAAATTTTTCCCTAGATGCATGGAATGAAAAATAATAAAATTAGAATAATATTTTGATATAAATTTTATATATTAAAATCTATAAAAAATAATAAAATTGTCTGAGAAGGATTTTATTTGTCCATAATTTTTTTTGGTTTTTTCGTCATTAGTCTTCCTTTTGACTAGAAGGACAATTGTGTTTACCATTTCAAATTATGGCTTCGTTAGGGACGACTTTCTTATCGTTTTTTAAAATAACTTTTTAGTATAAAAATTTAAAATTTTGTATTAGAAAGCTACTTTAAGAAACAAAAAGAAAGCCGTCCCAAACAAATCTAATATCTAACTTTAAGGCTTCATCTGTGATAGTTTTTTTTTTTAATGTTTTTCAAAACAATTTTTTAGTATAAAATTTTTTGAATTAAAAATTTTTATAATAAAAAATTACTTTAAAAACAAGAAAAAAATCATCCCAAACAATGCCTAAGTGTTACCGGTCTGATACCTCCATCAATGATAGTTGTTGCGAACCTAATGTTACTCGATCGCATTTGTCCCGCAACAATATTGTCGTTCATTAATTGAATTAGGATCGTCACTTATACTCTAACAGTAATGTCAACCATTCATTTAAATGCTAAAATAAAAAATGTTCTTCATTATTTTGATTGTATTATGATAGTTAGAAGCGTTAGATCGGACCTATATTAAGAAATATAGCAATATATTCAAAATAGAATTGGTTAGAAAATATTAAGAATAACTTTTTTATTAGATTTTAATAAAAAAAATAGTTGTTAATATGATATAATGGAGAAAAATCATTGATGTAGTAGATCTACGGGTGTAAGTGAGCCAAGCTGACTCGCGAGCAGGCTCGAACTCAACTAGTTAACTAGCTCGCGAGCTCAGCTTATCGAGCCACGAGCTCGTTTATTAAATGAGCTCGTGTTCGAGCTCATATTGGGCTCGGCTCGCGAGCCGGCAAGAATCATTATTAATATTTAAAAAAATTGAACTCCCACTTGATTGCTACACTCGAGGCGAACAGTGGCACAACAGCTAGACAACAGACCGATCGTGATTGCGAGGCAGCGGACCACGCACAATTGCAAGATAGTGGAAGTGGGACTGCGAGGCAGTGAAATGTGCGCGACTACGAGATAGTGGACTACGTGCAATGAAGCGGAGGTTCATGAGTTCGCAATTGAATGCAGCGGACTGGCGGAGGTTGGCCAGAGGTTGGCGAGCTGGCTCGAGCTCGTTTATAGTCGGACGAGGTCGAGCTTGTTTATAGTGGGACGAGCTCGAGTTCAAGCTCGCTTTTTGAGTGACGAGTTGAGCTCGATAGTGCCAAAACTCGACTCGTTTACACCCCCTAAGTTGATCCCACATAGTAGGGAAAAAGACTTGATGTTGTTATTATTATATTTTGAATATTTTATCACATAATTATATTTATTTTGTTTGTAAGGACAGTTTTTTTTTAAATGGGTATAAGTGACTACAAATATTTAAAAATAAATAAAAATAACAAAAAAAAAATTAACAAAAGTATAATCAATTTAATTCAGAACTTTAAGCTGAAAAAATTATTGTAATACGATTCTGAGAAATTAAATAAAATGAGCTGAAAAAAGACAAAAACAGGGTCGAATTGTAGAACGGATGGGAAGCCATCAAAGTAGGCCAAATGAAACTCTGTTTACTTCCATTCATCTGTCGTCCGTCTCTGTTTCTTACTTTGTTACTGTTCATTCTTCTTTTTGAACTCTTTAGTTAATTTTGTTCATTCTTCTTTAATTATACTTAAATCCAACGGGCTTAAAATGTCCTAAATATGACATCACTATCAGACTTAAATCATTGATGAACGCTTTCATAATTGACGGAATCAGTATGGCCCATCTGATGGAGCACTCCGAATTTGCTCTGGATCTTCTCAATATTTATAGAGTATGTCATTCCAAAAAAATCTATAAATAAAGTCACATTTTCTACATAAAAGAGAATTTTTGGGAGGATACTTGGATCTTGGGATATAAATTCAAGAGACTTGTAAGGCTTAAATCCTGGAGTGTCATTGCTGGACCTCAACTCAAGCATTGCAGCTAGACGTCCGCCCGACCACTGTTGCATGACAATGGTCACTCCAACCGTCATTGCTCTTCTACTGTCGACCTCCGTCGCTCATCGACTACGACCTTTCGACTTCTGTTGCCTGTCGACTATGGTCTTCGGATCATCGTCACCTAATTATGGTCCCTTCAACCACTATCGTTTGACTTTGGTCCCTTAGACATATGTAACCTAACCAAGGTTCTTTCGAACCTCCATCGCTCAACTACGATTCTTCTGACCTCCATCGCCTAACTACAGGCCTTCTGATCGGTCCTTGTGACCACCATCGCTCAGCAACTAACCCTCTGACCAACATTACTTGTAGACAACGATCCCTTTGACTTGCGTAGCTCGACAACGGTTCCTTTCAACCTTAGTCATTCATGTACAATCACCTTTTACCTACATCGCCTGACTACAGTCCCTCAACCATAGTCACATGTCGACTGTGTTCACTATGACCTTCTTCACTTACTGACCGCAGCCTTGTGACCTTCATTGCTCGCCAACCATAATACTTTGTGACCCACGTCGCTTATCTATGGTCCTCAGACCGCCATCACCAGATTATGGTCTCTCCAACTTTGGTTACCCTTCAACGATTCCTACGACCACAATCACTAACTATGATCTCTCCGAACCTCTGTTGCCCTAATAGCAGTCTCTATGATCATCATTGACAAACTATAGTTTGTCAAACCTCCGTTGCTCAACTATTTCCCCTTTGACTTCAGTTGCCCGGCTATAGTCCCTCTGACCACCGTCATCTGACTCCCTCGAACCAATGTTACCTGACTCCCTCCGACCTTTGCAGCCTAATAACGATCCCTCTAACCTCTGTCACCCAACTATAATCATTCTAACATCCGTTATTGCCAAACTACAGTCCCTCAAATCTTCCATTGCCCGCCTACAATACAGTTCATCCGACCTACGTCGCTTGCTGACTATGTGATTTTTTCGATCTCCTTGCGACTATGGTCCATCCAGCACTAATCGACTACGGTCTCTACGCAGACTATAACTCCTCTCGACCTTCATCGCCCACCGACTACGATCCCTCTGACCTCTGTCGTCCGTCAACTATGGTCCCTCTGACCTTTATCGCCCGCCAACAATAGTGCACGCAACCTTTGTCACCTACCGACTATAGTCCTTGGACCATCGTCACCCGAATATGGTCCTTCCGACCTCAGTCACTTGATTGCGGTTTCTCTAACCATCATCAACCTACTACAATTCCTCTAACCTCTATCGCCTTAATATAATCCCTCCGACCTTCATGTTGCCTGTTTGCAATCTCTCTGACCATTGTCACCTGATTATAGTCCCTCCAACCCGCGTCACCCGATGACGACTTCTCCAAACTCTATTGCCTGATTATGATCCCTTCGACCACCGTTGCCTTTATATGGTCATTCCGACCAAATAAACATGCCAACGTTATCTAAAGAATGACTCCCATAACATTGGATTCTTCAGACTCTGACCTAGTAATGTGCTCTACATGATGTATATTTGCAGCATTATGCAAACGCTTTCTCTTGAGGAAGGGCATCATTTTAATCAACGACAAATACTAGTAGAATTCTTTTAACTGGGCTAGACCCCTTGGGTTTTCCTCTTTTCAGAGTTTTCCATATGTAAAAATTTGATGTCTTTTGCACCCCTCTCTCTTTTATGTGTGTATCCTGGATCTCTTGTACAAAGCTAGAACGCTAAACATTCTATCTCTCTACTGTCGTGAATGTTCCGACACACAATAATGGTGTCAAATAAAAACAATGTATTTGAAATATTTATAATTATTTGGATGAGTGTAATAATAACTGCAAGTGAATTTTTTTTTTATTTGGCTTGAAGTAAAATATATAGAGTGTAAAGCCCAATAATAACTATGGCCATTAGTAGACTGAAAGGCAACATACGATGGCCTACTATAATGGGTGATGATGATGGCAATGATGACCAATGGTGGCCACCGGTGGTGACCATTGATGATGGCAGCGGTGACCAATAGTGGTGGCGACTAGTGACAATGATAAATAATTTAGGATGAATTTGAAATTGAAATCACCAAAATATAATGATTTTCAAATACACCAAAATTTCACAATTTGAGTTACCAAACGTTCTCTTATTTTAACGAGTTTAGACTCGAATCGAGCGGCTTGACAAGTCAAATCCAATGAGCCCAAGATCGCCGAATTCTGACATCATTAATGTCCAACGAACGGTGCATGATCAAATGATTCGTTATCGGCCATCCATTCAAACCACTCCCAATTCACCCCTGATCTCACGCCTATTTTCGGCCTATGCCACTCCATAAAAACTATAAATAGAGCCATCATTCTACACAAAAAGGACTCAAGTGAAGAGAGAGGAGGAGAAGGAAGAAGCTCCTCCTCGACCACCGTTTGAGCTCTTCCCGCCGCTTGAAGACGCTGGAAATCTGCCGGATTTTCGGGAAACGCCGGGAATTTGCAGAACTTTGTAAACTTGCTTGAAGAAACGAATTGTAATCTGATTGGCCCGACTTGTGGGACAAATTAGACATTTGTAATTTGCAAAACACTAGTGAAATTTTTCAACTGTGCGAGGCCCCGTGTTTTTTTCCCTATTTGGGTTTTCCACGTAAAAATTCTGGTGTTCGTATTCTCTTTTCTGTTTGTGTGCTGAATACTCGTACAACGCTCAGACGCGAATTTACAAACTCTACCGCTGCGTATATTCTTGCACGCAACAAGAAGGAATGTTTAATTACTTAAAAGTTCAAAATAAAACAAATAAATTTATAAAACTACTTACTTGATTGCATTAAATTGAAATTATCATTAATTTTAAAATTAACAGCTTATTTTAAAACCTCCTTAAATATAGTTTTTTATAAATAAAATGAAGATGAACAAAATTTTTATTTTAAAACAAATTTACTATGGAAATTGCAAAATAAGCATCCCGTAATATTAATTAAGTTAGGAGGTTAAGATTTTGATGATAATTAGGTATGGCTACTAATATTCTGATTTTGCTCAGGAAAAGATCTGAATCCAACACACATTATTAGGAACCACACCCTTATTATTGAATTGGACCACCAATTATCAGCTAATTATAACTTTGTATAAAGGCTTAGCTAAAACTGCCCCCACCATCAAAGTTTTATTTGAAATGACTTTTTTATTACTTTTTAAAATAGTAAAAAGGAAATCCCAAATGAAGCCCAAGTCAATAAGACTTTGATTTCATTTGGAAAGGCTTTCTTATTGCTTCTTAAAGTAGCTTCTTAGTAAAAAAAAATTGTACTGAGAAACTGCTTTAAGAAGCAGAAATAAAGAAGTCCCAAACGAAGCCTTTATTTGTCTATGCAAACTTGAGTTCTTCAATACTTTCAACATGAATAAATATAGTCCATTTCGATTTCAATTTATCAAATAATCTATCGAAAGTATTCTTCTAAATAAGGGAAGATGAACTAGTTCTTGTATGTAGAATTGAACTAGTTCTTGTATGTAGAATTATACAGTGGATTATTGTAAATTAGGTCAAGCCTAGCGGTTTTTCCATTTTTAGTTTTTTTTTTTTTTTTTAGATTTTTGTTGTTGCTATATTATATAACCTCGATCAATAAGCAATTGGAGTCGGCCTCTCTTGCATTGTTTGAACATCTGATTCGATCATAACCATCCATCATAATATTTGGCATAGAAAGATTAGTATTTTGTTTGATGTTGGAGAGTTTGGACTTTATAGACACACACATTTACATAGAAATTAATATTAAATAATAAATATTATATTATTTTCTCATATTGTTCAGATTTCATAGACAAGCTTAATTGAAGCTTGTTTTTGTATAAAAAAATTTATGAGGCTTCTCTTAGATTGTATTATTGTAAAGTTATTAGAAATATTTTTATGAGGCTTCTCTTAGTTATTGTTGTAAAGTTTGGTAACAATCGGTGGCCAGGTAGAAATCAGGCGTCAGTTTGCGGCCGAGTTAAAGTTTGGCGATAGTTGGTGGTCGGTCAGAAGCTTGGCGATTGTCACACGAAAGTCGGTGGTTCGATGGTCGTCGAGGAGTCTTGTGCCAAGAGAGTCCTAATTTCTCTCTTTTCATTCTCTCCTTATTTGGGCTCTATTTAGTGAAGAATGAGGGGCATATTTATAATTTTTTTTGGAATGTCATGACGAGTAAATAAAAGGGAGGTGAAGGATATGTTAAGAGTGGTTTGAATGGATGACCGATATTGATCCCCTTGATCGTCGATCGTTTATTAGAAATTTGAATATCTTAATTATATTAGACTTCGTTAAATTCATCTCATCCAGCCACTCGATTCAATTAAACAAATAATTTTCTATTAAAATATTTTAAAAATTTAAATTAAATACTTTTTAATTATCAAATTGAAATCCTAATATTCTAATCATATTTGTTTGTTGAATCAATTTTTTATTTTTTTGGGACATTTAGGCCATTGAAGGCAAACTCACACACACAACGCGCACACATGGACTCGAACCTTGGACCTCTTAGTTGGAGCCTAAGCTCTCAACCAATAGGCCAAAGGGAGTTGAATCAATTCTAGAAATCCGCCCAATGGGCGAACCGGATAAGGTCTAAAAAGTCATTCTACCATATCATGTTAATTTAACTATATATAGCATTTCAATTTCGATAAGAATTTTTAATACTTATGTAATATTATAAATTTAAATTATTATTAAAAATATTAACTTATTTAAAATAAAATATTTTTTTATTAATAAAAATTTTAAATATTAGATAAATAAATATATAAAAATTAATGATGTGTAAATCTCATATCGAAAAAAAAGTTTTTATTGTTTGATTGGAACTATCTTTAAATTCATATTATACATAATAAAAACTAATGAGGATATTAACATATTTAGATCAAAATAAGAGATCTACTATATCAAAAGGATAGGAGATTAAACACCTAATTACACCATTAATTCCACAAAACTACTGGCTAAGCATCTAATAAAACCAAGTTAATATCACACCCCCAATCTAAACCATAATCTATACCACCTTTTACCAATCCTTATACCGTAAATTTCGCATTTGTTGGTGGGCACTTTTGTCACAGAATTAACCCACGCGAAACGCCGCTGTATTTCCCGAGAAGCGTCGTTTCGTACACCGGCAGCTCGTCGCGAAACCGTCCTATAGCAGCGAGATTCTTCAGCTCGAACAGATCGTCCTCCTCGTCTTCCTCTTCCTGCACCTTGGATCTTCTCACTGGCGGAGGCGGCGGAGCCGCTGGCGGTTTCGGGGCGTCGCCTCCGTACACCCATTTCTCGCCGCACGGCCGGCAATCCTCTCCGACAATCACGCTCACAGGGCAGAACCTCACTGTCCTCTTCGCCGTCGACGGCGTCTTGCTCAAACACGATCGTGAGTACGAAGGTTCCGTCGGGCACGGTAATTCGGCAGACACCTTTGATTTGGCGGCGAAGAGCGAGCCGAGGAAATTGGCGAGGCGAGCTCCGGGGGAGGATGGAGATCGCCCATTCCTCAGATCGCGCAAGCAGTTTCGGATCGAGCCATTGCGCTCTTTCTTCGACCTTTTCTCGTTGATTGTCGTGGAGATAAATTGATCCGGGGCGTCTTCCGGCTGGAGGCTGCCCGATCGAACCGTGAGGGTCGTACGAATCGGTCGGAGGCGTGCCGGGCAAAGATTGGAAACCGATTCAGTGTCGGAGGAAGAGAAGCCGCCGTAGCTGGAGCCATCGGACGAGCTCGAGGTGGCGTTGCGGCCGGGGCAGGTTACCGTCGGGGTTTTCACCGAAGGGATGATTCTTCTGCTCTCGGGGAAGCAAGCCATGTTCTGCTTTTTGGCAGAGATGCGGTCTGGTGCTCCGCTTAGCCATTGTTGCTCCTTCGTTGCTCCGCGGTTATCCGTCTCATCGATGGAACGGTAAATGGAGTCGAGGAGAGTGGAGGAGAAGGAGGGGCAATCGCGACACCGCCTTGGAGCTTGTCTATCGATCCCATTTCGCCATCTCTCCATTCCTCTGCAAATGAGTATCTTATCGTCCTGCCTTTTTTTTCTCTTACAGGAAGAACAAGAAGAAGGGCTTAAAGGGAAAGCAAAGAGCGCGGCGACATTATAGAGGGAGCCATGGAGGGGATTGCCGTCCCTTTTGAGCCTTTCACGCGCGGGTTGGGTACGCCTACGTGGCAGCTCCCTCTGCTTTAGCCGCGGGACCCACGCCGATCTTCTCCGTCCGATCCTGTTCGGTGAATGGACGGATGAGGTCCCCTCGGATACAGATACCTCACGGTAAGCTCATTCTCCTGCATTTACATTCTGCATTTTTTCTCTCTCCCTCTGAGCGAATTTAATCAAAATCTCAAGTCTAATATCTCTTAATTGAATGTCTAAGCTCCGGCGAACTAAAATTGGCTGCTTTGCCTGTATTTTATTAGTCTAACGTAAGAAGCAAAATATGTAGGGAGGAGATAGGAGGGAAAAATTATTCTGTCCTGAGTAGTATCGAGTGTATCGCCGTTGGTACCGAGCTCGATACTGAGAGCCTAATGATGTGGCGCTTTTCTATTGGTCTCTAAACACGAGGAAATATTCTGTTCTCAAACATTTTCCTCATATACTTTGTTTTAACTCATAAAAGCTTTTGTTGATCTATGTCTGATTATGAGGTAATTGTAGAGGAGGCAGGAAGAAAAGCGGCCGGTCCTCGTGGATTCCATTTCTGGTTTTATTCCCTTTATATTTGTCATTTTCATTTTTGAAGAGAACAAGGGGGAAGCTTGCTTTCTCTTTGTATGCTCGACTTCTTATCCAAGCAAGGCACATATTGCTTTCTTCATTGTTTATATTTTTATAATTTGAATGTTAAATATATATATATATATATATATATATATATATATATATATATATATATATATATATATATATATATATATATATATATATATATATATATATATATATATATATATATATATATATATATATATATAAGATATTTAATCCTAAAATTTTAGTAATAATTTCCAAGCTCTTTAATCAGACTTAACAACTAAGTTAGTTGGCTCACATCTTCCTTAATGTGAGGTTGCATAACAAATGGGCTTTAAAGTTATTATATTTATTACATTTATTTGTTTATGCTTAAGATATTTTTAATTACTTCTCAATTTAATTTAAATTTGTTGATAAGAAGATGTTAACATAGCTCATGTTGGTCTGTTGGTTGGGAGTTTAGGCTATCAACTAAAAGGTCTTAGATTCGAGTCTTGTGTATGTAATATGTGTGCGAGTTTAGCTTAATTGACCTAAATGTCCCCCCCCCCCCACAAAAAAAAAAAAAAAAAAAAAGTTAGTATATTCCGTAGATATTTATATCAAACTATAATAGCAGAGTTGATAAAGGCCTAAAATCATGCAATTTGGGCTTTCAAAGATTTATGCTAGATCATCAGTTTCATATAGGTGGCTTTGATATCAATATTATAGATGGTATAAAGTGGTCAATTAAATTGAACACTATAGGAAAATTGTTCATTACCGACGGATATGTTGAATTATCGATGATTTCTAAAGTAATTTCCGGCGATCAAGTACCGCCGGTATTTTCTAGCGGTTAGACCACCGGTATAACCGCCACTTACCACCGGTTTAACTGTCGGAGTACCATCGGAATTGAGTGATTTTTTTTTAGTGGAAGTTAATGTTAGATTTTATGAATTTGATGATGAGATTTTTATGCATCTTGAACTGATTCAACAGTCAAAATTCAGAAATATCATTGCATAGTCCTATCCCCATTACATAGAGATTGTAAATATGTGAATCTTAGTGCTTTTTAGAGTAAAAAATCTTCCTTATTTTATATTTAGCTTTAAATTAGTATATGGGATTATTGTAATTTGTTTATTAGATTCTATGGCTAGACAAATGGCCACATGGGGTATGCTATGTAGGCTAGCTTATTCTTGTTGGCTATGCTTAAGAAAAAGGTTTTTTAAGCAGATAGCCTAATCATTTGCCCTCGTGCACCCTTTTAGGCCTTCCAAGAATAAATTGGTAATTCTGACCGCTATTTCAGGATGTGAATTTATAGGCCCTATAGTGTGCTAAATTTTTTTATAGTGTGGTTGGTTCATCTCAATCATTTAGTTTATTTTATTTGATCACGATTGTAAGTGGATTATATGATTAAGACAAGTCAACCACAGCTCTATAATTATCGTTTTAAGTACTTAGTTTTAGAAGGTCGGCAATCTCTGCGCATATATTTTTACGATTTTATGCATATTAGACCGCATTAATGGCATGTTCTCTTTGATTAGTAGTGGTTAGAGAAGGAAATTAAGCTAATAAGAAGTTTAAAAACACAATTAACTAGTAATATATTTTATAGCACTTAGGTTTCGTTTGGGACGAATTTTTACTGCTTTTTAAAGCAGCTTTTTAAAGCAGTTTTTTAGTACAAAAATTTTATTTTGTATACTAAAAGTTGCTTTAAGAAGCTGTACGTAGCCTTAGGCTTCGTTTGGGACGACTTTTTTACTGCTTCTTAAAGCAGCTTTTGAGTACAAAAATTTTAAATTTTGTACTACAAAGCTGCTTCTTGAAGCAAGAAAAAAGTCGTCCCAAACGAAACCTTAATTAGCATTACCCATATAAGGTGAAACTAAAGTGGCAAATGCAAATTGGCATTTATACCCTCTTCTTTGGGTTTGACAAAGTTTCCATGCAAAGAATATATTACATAAATTAAGGCTTGTTTTGGGAAAACTTTTTTACTATTTCATAAAGCAATTTTTCAATTTAAAAGTTTATAATTCAAAATACTAAAAAAGAGTTTTATGAAGTAGGAAGAAAGTTGTTCGAAATGAAAGCTAAATGTTTGTTTGAGACAGTTTTTTTTACTATTTTATATTTTAGACTGTAATTACAATGTTTATTTAGTACTATATTTTTGCTATTTTCAAAAAAATATTGTGCTAGAAAATTTATTTTTATGCCATCTTTTAAAAAAATTACTTTTCTCTTAATAGTTTATTACCATCTTTATAAAAAATTTATATTCATCTTAAACAGATAGTAAGCCTTTTCTCTTCTTTATTAAACCATGTACGTGTAGCTGATTTATGTTATGTCAAATGTTATTATCTCTTGATTTAGTACATATTATGTTGGTATTATGCAGGGAAGAAGTACAATGGAAAAAAAAAAAGAACTTTTGGCGTAAAAATGGAGTTTTTTACATTACTGTGACATTTTTTATGAAAAAAAATGGGGTCAGGGTACTCTTAATTTTAATTAGGATGGATTTAAAAAGTTTATTAATGATATTTCTATGATATTTAAATGAAATGGAATAGTCTTATTTTTATTTGTAGACATTAAAAAATAATGAAAATATTTGTTAGAAAAAATGAATGATAAAATATTAAAATATTAAGATATTAATATATAACAGAAGAAGAAATATCCTAATAAAAATATAAAATCAAGACGGGTCATTTTCTTAAGATAATCATGATTAAAATTAAGTTAGAATATACTAATCTATTTTCCCCAAAATTTTTTGATTTCCTCAAAAAAAAAAAAAAAAAAAAAAAAAAAAAAAAGTGTGCGGACAGCGGATAGGAGAACTGTTTGGTTTCGTGCTTGGTATCGAGTGTGGTATATTTTTGGGATGATTTGACACATTTTTATCAGTCTCCGGATGAATCTGTACCTGTGGATCCGCACGTAATAATATTCCCCTCTCTCTCTCTCTCTTCACTTTCATGTGCAGTTCAAATAATTAATTTACTATTATATGTAATTATTTATGCTTAATTGATGCCAACAATCAGAAATTTTAATTAAATGTTAAACTGAATCCATAATAATAATAATAATAATAATAATAAGATACTTTGATGTATAATTTTCCCTATCTTTTTTTTTTTTTTTTGGACATTTAGGTCATTTAAGGCAAACTCACACACACAATGCATACACATGGACTCGAACCTTGGACCTCTTAGTTGGAAGCCTGAGCTCTCAACCAATAGGCCAAGGAGAGTTGTGTATTTTTTTCCCTATCTTTGCCTGAGAGCATATATGAAATTCCTTATCGTGTCATGATGCATGCATGTATACCTATTTTTTTTTTTAATTAAGTTGCACAGAGTTTTAGGGCAATTAAATCTAACAAGGATATACGTCTATCCTTTTATCTCTTAAATTTAATCAATTAATTGGGCATTTGACCTTGAACCTAGAGCGATATGGTTTGAATCAATAGATACTAACTAAAACATCAATTGAAATCTCACTTATACGGTTGATATTCATTTGTTTAGTTGATAAAAATATTGAAATTTATTATTAAATTTTTTAATTTTAATTTTGTTTTATTAAATATATACTTCAACAATTAATTTTTTTAAAAAAATTCATAGTTGATTAAATCAATTGAAATTATAATTTATAATTTTCAATTTCGAAATAAATATCAAATCGAAATTGGTGTTCTAAATTATGGGCATATGTGATGTCTCATAATATAATTCGAAAGAATTATTTTTTTATTTTAATAAATAAAAATCTGAGCTGTCTAATTTTCTTTTATCAATATAAATATCATTGGAAATAAAACAATTGATCAAATATCAATAATATATATATTAATATACCTAAAATCATGTACACTATGCACGATCTATACAATCATGACATATTTATGTTATCCTTAGTATAAAGAATGTAACTAGAGTCTGAACTTAAGGAGTCTGATCAAACAATTATTATAATAAATTGATTAAAAATATTGAGAAATTAGAAGAAAAATTATAAAAATTCACTTAATATAAAATGTGAAATATAATTTTAAATAATTTTAATAATTTTATACTTAAAATCTTGAGTGCTAGTATATTTTAAGTACATATGACCTAATATTTTAAAATGAGCTTGGGCGTCAGCTAACGAGTCGAGTCATTGTTTGCTCAAAGTTGACTGATTAGCTCTTCGAGCTCAGCTCTTGAGTTACTTATTTAGTAAAGCCCAAGCCAGCTCATAATCTACTTATCTAGTAAAGCCCGAGCTAACTCATAGTCGACTTGACTACCTTACACCGCTACTCCTAATTAATCTGTTTTCAGGTTTTATTAAGAAATATGAACCATTAAGCCTCATCGCAAAAACAGGGAATATATGTGAAGCACCCCCCTCCATTTTCTTTATTCCTCTTCTCTCTTTTTTTGGTCTCTCTTTAAACAAAGAATGCAGCTTTAGAACTAGAGAGAGAGAGAGAGAGAAGGCAGTGGAGATTTGGCAGAGTGATCGGCGATCCCGATAAAAGAGAGGTGAATGTGTTGGAGAATGGAAAAGACATAGCTTTCATCACTTCATATGTTCTTTTTCCTCCTCTTTGCTTGCCTACTCACTCTCCTTTGCTTTGCTTTTCTTTTGATTCTAAATAAAATTGTTTAAAATATTTGTATATAATAAATTTAAAATTATTGAATTTATTTTAGTATGAATAAATTATAAATTCATGCATTATATTTAATCTTAAATAAATTTATGAAATTTAGAATTCATATTAATTTATACTTAGGAGAGGTTATACATACCAAAACATGCTTATTTATCTAAGAGCTAAATATTTATATATATTTGTATATATAATACTCAAAACATTAAATCATATTAAAATAGCATTACTATTATTATTTAAAAGAAAATATTATATATATTATATATATATATATATATATATATATATATATATATATATATATATATATATATATATAGATTTTTAATATGATTTAGATAAATAATTAATCGATAAACATAGGCAAGTCCACGATCAAGTAAGGGTGGCCAAATGCCACCCTTAAAAAAAAAAATCATTAGAGAGGGCTTTTTTGGAATTTTGCTCCCCTCAAAGAACTTTTTTTGCCTTAAATTATTATTCGTGCGCCAGTTTTGCCCATCCCGCCTCTCGTCATTTGCAGAATCGCAGTCAAAAGCTCGAAGCCCTCTCGTTCCTTCATTCGAAACTGTCAAGATCAAGTTGCCTTCGTAATCACAAGAGATTGGCGGTCTTCGCCTTTGTAAATAGCAAGAGTTTGCTCACCCTAAAAAAATGATTTGGACTGCCCCTGATAATATAAATAGATATAATGATTTAGATATTATGCATGTAAATTTTATTTTTTTTGTTTGTGTGTGTGGCTAAAACACTAAAATTAAGTGTTTAAATTAGGGCGGATGAGAGAGGGGGGGGGGGGGAGGGGGGGGGGGGCATGGATGCACGTTAAAGCATGGATCAAAGGAGTGAGAAAAGAGTGGCACGCGTGACACAGCACGTGCACTGCATGCCCCAACGAATCATGCAAGGCTTTTAGATGAAAAATATGATCGATCATGAGTTTCTCTCTCTATTTCTAAAACTTTTATTGCAAGTGTTGGGTACATTATTATATAGTTAATGAAGTGCATGCCTTGGCCTGTACCTCGATCGCTTTCTCTTTTTTATTTTTTCTAATGCTTTTGTGTCTTTATTTCTTGTTCAAAGTAGATGATCGAAGCAATTAAGGCAGGGTGGGGGGAATCCCGTGAGATGCTTTATGAGTCTCTTTCTCATTGATCCCTCTTCTCTTTTTGTTTCTTCTACTTCTCTCTCTCTCTCTCTCTCTCTCTCTCTCTCTCTCTCTCTCTCTCTCCTTTGGCCAGGTCTCCACCTGCTTTTAATACCATTAATCCTGCCTCTCTCTCTCTCTCTCTCTCTCTCTCTCTCTCTCTCTCTCTCTCTCTCTCTCTCTCTCTCTCTCTCTCTCTCTCTCTCCCTCTCAATGTTTTTGCTTCGGTTTCACATTAATTTACTGTTTTTCCAACTTAAAATATTGTGCAGATTCTTGTGAACAAGTTTTATAACATGGAAATGCTCCCTACACAGCTTCATGAATCATGATGAATCTCTCTCCCCCTTGCTAAAGCTCTCAAACATTTGTGTTCGAACAGTGCTTGTAGGAGACAAATCATTGGCTGTTCTCTTTACCGAATCATGTAATATTACTATTCTATCCCTACATAGCAACCATTTTTAAAAAGAAAAGTCTGATTCGATCGAAATTTCACATCTTTCAGCTTTATCTTTAGTCTTTTGATATGACTGAATGTCCCACATAGGGCTGGAAACGAACTTGATAAGCTACTCGAAACTCTTGTCTTCGTATAAAACCCGTTCGTGATCATTTAATTAAGTAATCAAATAAGTTTCAGCATTTTTTTTAAATACTCATTGTTTTAATAAACAAACTTGTCTGTGTTCAGCTTGTTTATATTCATGAACAATATCTTCCGAAGCTTTTGATTATGCTCGATATGAAATTCAATAAGAAGCTCGTTAGGAGCTCAATTCTTATTTGATATGAATATTTAATAAATCTAATATAATTAATTTATGTTTACTATTATTTAAAAATATAATAATAAGTTATTCTAGAACAAATTTTCTTATAAGAAAAATTATAGCTCATTTGATAGTTTAAAAACACGTTAGATGTGTTCATATACAAACTTATTTGGTAAATATATATCAACGAATAAGCTCATTTGATAAATAAAAAACATTCGCTATATATGTTCATGAACATGCTCGTTTGGTAGTTTGAAATAATCGCTAGGAATGTTCACAAACATGTTTGTCAGTAGGTTCGAAAAAACTTGTTCGTGAACATGTTTGCTTAAAGCTTGATATACATGAAACAAACCGAATATAAACCAAACACAAATAAAAAATGAACATCTATCAACTTAAACGAACCAAGCTTGAACACAAACATTAAAGCTCAAATCGAGCTTGAATAAACATGAACAAGCCGATAATAAATGAACATAAACTTGAACAAGCAGATGCTCGGCTTAGTTCAGTTCGTCTACAGGCCTAGTCCTACAAATGAATTTCATGTAAACTCTCAGTTTTGATTCGTTCAATAAAAAAATAACACAAATAAACCTCATTATAAGTTAAAATCCACAGAGAAAGAGAGAGAAGCGAACAAGAAAGTGCGTGGGAAATGATATTTACTTGATGAATATAAACAGTATTTTTTTTAATCAATAAAGCTGGCTTGGCCCAAACGGGGTCAGAAGAGCTTACACAAAAACCCTCAGCTGAACTTGTTTGGATTCACCTCCGAACATGTTCTGATTCTGCGCACAATACGATGGTGCAAACAACACCGACCATATGAAATATTTTATTCTGGTAATACAGACAGATTACAATACAGGAAATTTTGTACAAATTGGCAGTGAGAACAGATTTCACTGACATGCATAGCAATATCCAATATTTGTTCGTAATGAAAATCAATCCAAATAATTACAAGATTTATCAAAATGACAAAAAAGGTGACTGCAAAGTGTTAGAAATCAGAATGGTATATGCAAACCAAGCTGGAATGAGTGATGGGAGTGCGGCAGAGAGGACATTCAGGCTTCTCATTACACCATTCCATGATACAATTCCTGAAAGAATGACATTTTTTTATACGAGAATATGGATTAATCATCTTATTTAAGGTTCGTTTGGGACAGATTTCTTACTACTTTTTAAAGCAGTTTTTTAATAAAAAATTTCTAATTCAAAAAATTTTGTATTAAAAAAGTACTTTAGAAGGGAATAAAAAAGTTGTTCCAAACGAAATCTTAAAGAACGAAATGTGCGGATATATCAACAGACTTGACTCTAAGGTTTGGTTTGAGACTGCTTTATTATTACTTCTTGAAGCAACTTTTTAGTGCAAAAAATTAAAATTTTATATTAAAAAACTGCTTTAAGAAGCAATTAGAAAGCCACCCCAAATGAACCTTAAGTATATTCAATTATTGATCTAAGCTCCTCGTGCTTTGAAAGATGCCTAAATAGAAAACTCAAAATGATAATAGACGTGATTCAAGTTGCTATGGGTGAGAGATATACCAGCAAAAAACATGACCACAAGTAGTGGCCGTAGGATGTTGGCGAGTACTAAGGCAGAGAGTGCATTTGCTAATGCTCACCGGCACTTGAGACTGTAAAAATAAATTGAAAACTTCATGAAAGCATACATCATAGGAAGAATTCATAGATCCTTAATGCAATTGTTTTATGATGAGATACATGTAAATCATAAAAGGACCTTAGATATTCATACTTCATAGATCCTAAATCAATAAATAAGGCTTCGTTTGGACAGTTTTTTTACTATTTCTTAAAGCAACTTTCTATTACAAAAATTTATATTAAAAGTTGCTTTTAAAAATAGTAAGCAAGTCGTCCCAAATGAAGCCTAAGTCAACATGTTGTTCTGTTTAAATGCAAATAATAAATAGGAGAATTAAAATCCAAGCCACAATGTGAATGATCTGAGATTGAAACACATGAAATCATTGGGCAAATGTAATTTAATCGCTACTAATAGGTTCTTGGATATATCACATTTGAACAAAATCAGGACCAGCAAGCGCAGGCCAAAACAACAGAATTCCTGTGGCTACAAGGAAATGAACTTCCCCACAAATAAATAAAAAATCGCATTTTTACTGCACTTGAAGCAATACAACATCCAATTTACACATAAGACCGAAAATTAGAAAAGAAAATTTCAATCAGAGTTGTTCAATTACAAGCCTCAAACCATCTATTTATTGATTCCTCCTCACTAAGCTAGCTAATAGATATAATTGGCATAAAAGTAACTCAATTCAAGTTTCAATTAACAAAATTATAAAAATCAATTCACTTTTAGGTTTTATTTTGGAAAGCTTTTTTATTGCTTCTTAAGACATCTTTTTAATATAAAAATTTTAATTTTCGTACTAAAAATTAGCTTTAAGAAGCAACAAACAATTCATCCCAAACGAAGCCTTAATCCCGAATCCAAAGAGACTTACTCTTCGGCCTCTTAGGTTTCAAAAATACCCTTCTTCAATTAAATCTTAAGAGCATATGTATAAGACCCCCAAAATGATCTGAACAAGTACAAGATGCCCCTATAAGAAGAAAGGAAGAGTGGGGCTAGAAATTGTTATAGTTTACAACAAATGCAGCTTAAAGATGGATTTCGTAAAGCCAATCGCAAGTAATTAGGAAGTAGTTCAGCGTTTCATACATTCTTTAATTCAAAGTTGTCTATCTGTTCGAACCATCTATAGAACTAAATATTTCAATTTGGGAGCGACAAGTAAACTACAAAGAAATGAAGATCTCATTTGGTGTTTGATGAATAATAATAAGAATCGTCGATGGGAAAAATATGACATGCATTACCTCTGTAGTCAAAGAATCAGAGCCCAGGCCACTTTTTTTAATAGCAGCATCATTGATCAGGTTTCCATCTTCATTCAGAACAGGCAATCCTCGCCCTGTAGGTAACAAATTTGCAATAACCATCATTAAGAATTACTTCAGAACGTATTGAAGGTAATAAAAAAGTCTAGCAGCACTACAATCACTCCATGAACCAATAAGCTGTACTCCAAAAAGTTTAATGAGCCTTAGCTTGGTTAAAAGAATGTGTTTATATTGAGTCATATAGGTAGCTAAAGATATAATTCTAACTGTATGCAAATATGCAATCCTCATGAGAATCTGTCAACTTTCCATTCCCTGGAATGCAGGATGTCAATTTCGGGTCACGAGTAGGGTTCCGGGTTCGTAATCCGATACTATTTGGGTCAACCTGAACCCGACCTATTTTTGCAAACGGGTCGGTTTTTACCCACTTCGAGTTCCGGTCAACCCGAATCAGGATTTTGTGGGAATTTTATTCCCTATTTTATATGTTTACCATTAGAAACTCTTTCAGAATTGTATAAATTTTGTACATGTTGGAACAAAAGATATAAAAAATAATTATCCAATTTTTGTAAGGAAGTATAGCTGAAACCTGAGAGAAAAAACATTCTCAAATTTTACTCAATATCCATTCAATGTCTCAACTTACTTTCACCATATTACATGTGCCTAATTAGCTGCATCAAAACTCTACGCTCTACAATTCTCTATTGTCCTCCACAAAAGTTTTCTGAAAAAATTTGCACAAGCTTTTCAATCCACATAATTGGAAGAATGAATTTTTTTCAATTAAAATACTCATATCCAAGAGGCAGCATCATTAATTGCTAAAAATGGAGATTGCTGCAAGTACAAAGCCTCCATCATCCCATCTTCCATTCCAGCCTACTTAATATCAATCTCTAAAATTGACTGGAACCACAAACATCCCCCCAAGACCATTTACAATACTGCAAAGCCCCACTGGTTCCGACCACTCAACAGACTCTTAAATTTCTACAGCCTAGTAGCCTTCTAGAGTTATTATTTAAATAGAATAGAAAGAGCACACCAGGGCCAAGCTTCCTTCACTGCCAACCCCTTCTTTCTCATCCTTTCCATCAATGCATCACTATATATCTATACCAACTAGGGCTTCATTTGAGACGGCTTTTTTAATGCTTCTTAAAGCAGCTTTGTAGTACAGAAAATTAAAATCTTTGTACTAAAATGCTGCTTTAGAAGCAGTAAGAAAGCCGTCCCAAACGAAACCTAAGTTTGCATCATTCTACAGTACAAGGTGTGCCGTCACACTCCGTCTCTAGGACTGTTAAATCATACTTTTGGAGTGAAAGGAATAGCAATGCTGATAAGAATAGTCATTGTTATCTTTCAAATGTCCCAGGATTTTGATGATAACAGAATAGAACAAATACCAACCCAACCCAAGGAGAATATTTTGGAATGCTGTTCTGGAACTAAAAAGGGTCAAGTTGTTTCACAATTTCAGAGAAAATCAAGCCAAGCTAACCCAATTAGCACTCTTGAATATTTCCACAGCTAACGTGGAATATCTCCTTGCTTGGAATTTTAATTCCCAAATCAAGAGACATAAAAAGTGTACAGTTATCGTGATAGTTTATAACAAATGCATGACCTGTAGAAGACTGATGACCTCCAAGAGAAGACGGGTGAACAGAACTAGCAATTGAAGAAAAATTGCTTCTTCGTAATCCTTCAGCAGCAAGAATACAAAGCTGGACCAAGAGGAAAATGCCTAGGATTTGATATCTGCAATCAATAGCCAATGAAATATGTATAAATACAAAACTATCAAATAATTTCAGTTAGCTACATCAAAGACGTGCATTACTACAAAGTCATAATTAAAGCATAGCAGTTTTTATTTCCATTTGTTTTTTTTTTCTTTTAAATGTCATGATTTTCTTCATGATATCTCCTCTCAGTCAACATGATAATTATGAGTGCTGAAAACTGTTAGACCGGTCCATTGGATCGGTCTAGCCGATCCAAATGGGACCGGCTTATAGACAAAACAGGTGGAAGTTACAAACAGTTGTGTTAAGTAGCGACAAGCCGACAACTAATGTAAAAATTGTCGAATAATCATGCATAAAATATTTAATACATTTTGTTAATGCTAGAGCGTTTCCTGAAAATGATGCATTGTATGACCTCAATACAACGAGAAGTGTGCAAGGGTTGCTGCACTGACGCCTGAGTGCAATGTTAAATAGGCAAGGGTGCCCACATCATGGACGAATGTGAGCAAAGAAACTAGTCCATGAATCTAGAATTATGAAAGAAACTTGAAATATAGAATTCCCTTACATGCAAATTAATAGAATTAATAGATATATTATGATTCATATGAAGATAAATGTTCTACGCATTAAGAAATTAAATGAGTTGGAAAGAAGGCTAAGATAATGATCTATATGCGAATTTGATTGGAAGGGAATTAGAAAGTTTCCTAATCAAGTGGGAACTTTTAGGAAGATTATTAATCAAACGGAATTGTTTAAGAAAATTTTAATTACAATTGAAAGGGAATTATTTAGAGCAAGAGATTAAATTTGAATTTAAATATGAGAGAAAATTATTTAGAAAAAGGGGGCTGATTTGAGAGGGAATTATGGGAGTCTATTGAAGACTAATAATAAGGTGATTTTAGATGATGTTTTGAGAGTATGCTGAATTTAGTTTAATATTAGGCCATTTGGGCTTTAGGTAGCGGCTAGGGATTTGGGAGGGTCAGATCTTCCTCTCACAGATCCAATTGTATATTGCATTTCTCTTTATGGTTCTTTCAATGAAAATTATTTTGGCATATTCTTCCCAATTTTTTGAGTTTCATCAGCTAATTTTTATAAAAAGTGCATCCACTTCCTATCAAATTGGTATCAATGCTTAGATTTGTATACCTATGTCATGAAGAAGGGTAGAAGTGTTGGAAAGGGAGATCAGACAATTGAAATCTGATTTTGTAGAAAAAAATTCAGATTTTGAAAAACAATTTTCAGCAATCTATGAGAAGATCGATGAGAAATTTGCTATCATTGAAGAGACGATGAAAAAGCTGCTCGAGGGTCAAACCAAACCAATAATATCGGAGGTGAGAATACTGTTGACCGAACAAGGAAATGGGAGAAACTATAATATAGGAGAAGAAGAGGAGATGCCACCTTTGGAACGAGTTTTAAGGAGGGAAAAGGGTAAATACAATAACAACAACAATAACATCAAGCCTTTGTCCCACTATGTGGGGTCGGCTACATGAATCCTTTTTCACCATTGTGTCCCGTTAAAAGTCAAATTCTCATTTAAATCTAATAAAGAAAGATCATTTCTAATATTTTTTAACCAAGTCTTTTTAGATCTACCTCTACCTTTCTTAACATAAGTCAAATATAATACCTCAACTTTCCTAATCAGGTCATCGGAAGGCCTCCGTTTAATGTGACCAAACCATCTACGATGACTCTCTCTAATCTTATCTTCCACTGGAGCTACTACAACTTTATCATGTATATGCTCATTTCGTATCCTATCTAAAAGGGTAAAGCCACTCATCCACCTAAGCATTCTCATCTCTGCAACACTTAACTTAGTATTATACTTCTCTTTTAATGGCCAACATTCGACACCATAAAGCATTGCAGGTCTCACCACCATCTTATAGTATTTTCCCTTAAGTTTGAGAGGGATTTTTCTATCGCACAAGCCCGATGCATTCCTCTACTTCAACCATCCAACTTAAATTCTGCTGATAATATCCCCATCTATTTCACCATCACTCTAAACAATAGATCCAATATATCTAAAACATGTACTCTTATTAATGACTTGATCAACCAAAGTCACAATCCCTTCACTATTTCCATTGCTACTAAAATTACACTCCATATATTCAGTTTTAGATCTACTCAAGTGAAAACCTTTAGACTCTAAGGTTGAACTCCACAATTCAAGTTTACCTTCAATTCCCTCTCTAATATTATCAACAAGAAGAATATCATCAGCAAAAAGCATACACCAAGGTACATTCTCTTGCAAATGTCTAGTGAGAACATCCATGACTAAAGCAAAAAAGATATAGATTTAAGGCTGATCCTTGATGTAATCCAGCCGAAATAGGAAAATACTTGGTCAAACCACCTTGTGTTTGAACACAAGTACTAGCTCCTGCATACATATCTTTAATGATTTGAATATAAGCGTTAGTATATAATATATTATATAAATCATTAAAAGCTAAGCACTTTGCATTACAAATAGCTTTCTTAAATTCCTTATGAGCCTCTTTATAGCTTTCCCAATTATTAGAATTTTTACATCTAAACTAATTTTTATAACATATCTTCTTATTTTTTATCTTTTATTGCACATTTGGATTCCACCACAAACTATTTTTACTATTACGAGCTTTTATCTTTGAAACTTCAAGCATATCTTTTGCAATAATCTTAATATCACTAGCCACTTTTTCCCACATGAAAAGGGTAAATGAGTGGGATTTTTGGTGGAGCTATAGAGTTTGGAAAGAAAAGAAGATGGGGAGAAGATAGAAGCACCAGACATGGTTCATCCACTTCTACAACAGTATCAAGAAGTGTTCCAACCAGTTCAGATGTTGCCTCCTCCGTGGGAACATGAGTATGCTATCATTTTGAAGGGAGGAGTCTTATATATCAGTGTTCGTCCACACCATTCTCCCGAACCTAGAAGGATGAGATCGAGAGATTGATTAGGGAGATGCTGAAGGCGGGAATCATTCATCTTGGTGATAGTCCAATTTTCAGTCCAATGCTTTAACAACAGTTTATTTCGTTACACCTTAAGGAGAAGGTGGCACTTTGGGAGGGGAGTATTGATGGACAAACCGATTTGATTGAAGTGAATTCGGAAGTTTCCGAATCAAGAGTAAAGTTTTTAGGAAGATTCTTAATCAAAGGAAAATTGTTTAAGAAATTTTTAATTATAATTTAGAGGGAATTATTTAGGACAAGAGATTTAATTTAAATTCAAACATGAGAGAACTATTTAGAGAAAGAGGCTTGATTTTACTGGAATTATTTTTGTTTAGGTTGAGTGGGCTCTAGTCAATGGCTAGGGATTTGTGAGAGCCGGATATTCCTCTCTGATTAAAGATCCAACTATATCTTGTATTTTCTTTCTTAGTTCTTGCAATAAAAAAAGTC
Source organism: Dendrobium huoshanense (assembly GCA_016618105.1). Classification (NCBI taxonomy): domain Eukaryota; kingdom Viridiplantae; phylum Streptophyta; class Magnoliopsida; order Asparagales; family Orchidaceae; genus Dendrobium; species Dendrobium huoshanense. The sequence goes on along the minus strand of CM028357.1, from coordinate 50,983,327 downwards.
CTTGTGTGGTCTTCTTCCTAAATTTCTTATGTCGTTCTCTACTTTTGCTGAAATTGCATCCATTTCCTATCAGAAGATTGATAGTTTAAAATTTAAACTATGATATTCTGATAGGAGTCGTACTAGAAATGGTGTAGATGTGATTATAAATAAGAGTTTGATAGATAATGTTGTAAAAATTAATAGAATTTGAGATAAAATTATATCTTTAAAGATTGTTGTTGATGCTAAGATTATTAATATTATAAATACTAATTCTCCTCAAGTAGGTTTGGATGTGTTCAAACTTAAAATTTTAGAATGATATAAAAGAATTAATACAAAAGATATCTTTTGAAATTTTTATTTTATTGGACGATATTTATATGGACATGTTGGTAGAGATATAGATAATTTTAAAAGCATTTATGGTGGCTATGAATTTGGAGAGACTAATGAACGTGGTAAGACCATATTAAATTTTGTTATAACTTATGATTTTATAATTGCTAATACCTTATTAAAAAAAACATGAATATCCTATCACTTATAAGAATTGATATAATAAAAGTCAAATTAATTATTTTTTTATAAAATTTACAATCTAAATGATCTGTTTTTTTTATAATTGACAATAAGGCATGTAGGGTTTTAAACAAGCACAACAGCATGGTTGGCAATTTACATAAGCCATGTATGGAATAACATATACCAAAGTTACCATACACTCTTCATAAAACACTCCTTTGATATAAAATTTTCAATTCTAATTGTGTACAATGATGATATAATTGTTACAAGTAATGACAAAGAAGAAAGTGAATTAATCATAAAAAACTGGTTCAAGAATATGAAATTAAAAAATTGGGCAAACTTAATTTCTTCATAAGTATATAAGTTGCTCAGTTATAACAAAAATGCTTATCTATCAACAAAAATATGTTATGAATCTACTAAGGGAAATAAAAATAATTGATTGCAAATCATATAAAACTACAATTGAACGAGGCCAAACAATGGACACAAATAACATTGGACAATATCAGATATTAATGGGAAAACTAATATAACATTGTTTTTACAATAAGTCTCATAAATCAATTTATATTCAAACCAAAGTAATCCAACCTGCAAACTGCTTACAGAGTTCTCAGATATCTAAAATCAAACGCTAAAAAAAAGATTCTTTATAAAAAATATGAATCTTTACAAGCTACTTACAAACTTCTCAAGATTCTTTTCAAGGAAAAAGGATTCTCTACAAAAAAATATGAATCCTAACAAATTAAAGGTTATACTGATGTTGCTTATATAGGATTTCTAGCGGATAGAAGTTCAACTTCAAGATTCGATATATATCTAGGAGGAACTCCTATAAAATGAAGAAATAAAAAACAACTACTCAAGTTCAAGCATTGAATTTAAATTCAGAGCAATTGCTCAAGGTATCTGTGAACTCCTATGAATTAAAATTATATTAGAAGATTTAAAAATCAAAGGGAAATAACTTAAGAGAAACTAAAAAGAAGGTTAATTTATTTGTACTCTGTATGTTCCAACATAAAGTATAATACCCCTCTCATGGATGCATATACAAGAAAGAAGCCACATATTTCTCCCTTGGCATGGAATTTCTGCAATGCATGGGTGGGTAGTAGCTAAAAGTACAATTTAATTTTCAATTTTTGTACCTAGCATTTTTTCTAAAGTTTGTATTATTTTCATTTATTCTCTAGATAGGCATTTGTATTAATATGCATAGGAGGAATAATCAAACCAAGCTTTCTAGCCAATTCTTCTCTATTAAAAAAAATGTACATGAATGCTTTTTTAGGAGATGAAAGCACTATTTCTAAAAAAAAAAAAAAAAAAAAAAAAAACACACAATTAACCTTAAACGAAATTCAAAATTTAAGGTCCAATAGTCACTTCAATTGCATGTTCACATACAGGTGTTGCATTTAACTCAACAAACTAGTTGCTAAAGTATAAAGGGGCATTATGCACTGCATAATTCATTGGGAGGTACCATTTTGATACATCTTGGTACCAAAAACAACAAAATACTCCAAAGGATTCCACACAAAAACAGATTTTTTATTGATAAAGAGAACAAATACTAACCAAGCAAGATACAATGATCCTCTTTCGAGAGGAGGATCGTCTCTCCCAAACCCTAGACACCACTAGGATCCCTTGCATAAAGAACTACAACAAACACCCACAAAACTCATCAATAGCATGCTTTAAACCATAGACAAGTCCCCTTAAATAGCCCTAATCACCATAACACAAATAGAAGCTTCCTAAACAATTAAACATGATTTAGAAAACCTTCCTAAACAATTAAACATAATTTAGGATACCTTCATAACAATTAAATACTTCATAAATAGTATAAATATAATTAGAAAACCTTCCTAAAAAATTAAACATAATTTATGACACCATCCTAAACAATTAAATACTTCATAAATAGTTTAAACATAATTCATGAAATATTCCAAAACAACTCCCCTTGATTAGGAACCTTTTAAATATTTTCCCCTAGGCCCCATAAGCCCGCCCCTGACGTTTCAATACTCCCCTCCCAAAAAGCCACCTTGTCCTCAAGGTGCAAGGAAGGGAACTGTCTCCTAATCATCTGTTTTAACAACAAAACCTACTTCCTGTCGAGAACCACTTAACACATGATCCAATTTTCTATCCTTCATTATTTGCTCGCGCTTCACTCTAGAGAATATACCATCTTTCAACAGTTTAACATCTTTGTCAATGCTTTCACTTTTTATCCACTTGCTCTAGTCATCCCAGTCATCAACTATTTTTTTCCAGTCAAAGCTAGAAAGGTTAAAAAGAAATAGTGCAAAAAATCAAGTGATAACAAGTAACCACATGGATGTAGTGAGAAGCATAAAGGTTGTTGAATTAGTAGTTGCATATCCATAAATCTAATAAACAATTAGCGGCAACATAAGTTTCAGACCCTTTGTAAAATGACTTCTAGAGTACATCTTATCGTTCTCTGCAAACTTTACACGTTGCCCAATGAATCCTCATCTAGTAACTCTATATTTTGCTTCGCCGTGTAGGATTGTCCGTTCAAAGTAGTAGAATTTTGTTCAACACTAAGTACAATTGAAGTTGCATGATGATTATGTCACCCATAGTAGTTTTGAATCCCCTTTTCAGCCCATTCTCCAAAACCATGGGTAAGGCCATCAATAGATCAAGCTGGTCGGCAGATTGAATAGCCATAGCAACCTTCAAAGGATTATTTCCTCTGACCTCTCATTAGTGTCTGCTTCATAATGACAACCTCAAGCCCACTTAATGACAGGTAAGGCTTTTCATAGAGGAAAAGGTTGACTATGATAACAACTATCATTGAGCTGACATAGAACCCCAAAGTCGTGAAGTAGTAAGAAAGCACGCAGAAGAAATCAAAATGGAGGCCCAAGCGATAGATATCTTTGTCAAGTATTTCTTCTCCATTGCTACAAGCAACCTTTGCTTCGAACAGGGAGATTTTGTTGAGTCCAACATCACGACCCTTCCCAACCTGAATATACTCATGATGGGTGATATTTCATTGCCTTAATGTCAAATTGAATAAAGATATCCTTACTTAGGTTGATTACATGAGATGCCTTGCTTATGCCACCTTTAATGATGTGAAAATTCCTGTCATATACATTTGTATGCCCGTATTAGAAGCGGACCTTAAGTAGAGCAGCCATAACCCTTTGTCCAATTGTCACAAAACTTGTTTCTTGGTTTGACATGAACCATCCCAAAAATGAAATACTTCCTATAAAAATGTGCTCACGTATACCAAGAATGGTTGGTGGGCGTAGTCCATGGTCTTCATTGAATTCCTCCAAAAGGTTCTTCATTTTCAAAGCCACTTCCAAATAATTATCCTGGTTCATATCAATTATATGAATAGCCTCCCCGCTGGTAAAGACAACTACATGGTTTTGATTTTCTAGCTCACCTTCACTAATCTTTGCTGCTCCAAGTAATTTGATGCGGTAGATTTCCTGATTAGACAATCAACTTGGCTTTGCAAGTTTATTTCTTTGCCCTCTTTATTCACATTTTTCTCTTTTCCTATCAATTTATCCTTGAAAGAAGCTTGTGTAACACTTATTGAACTCTCACTCTTCTTCTCCTCAATTATTTGCATCTTCAACTTTCTTCCCCAAGGATCGCACCGCCCCAATAGCTTCTTCCTCCTCCAATGTAGCAGTTGTCGTGATCCCTCCATGTTTCCCCCGAGTATCGAGGGTGGAACTCCCACTTTTCTTCCATCCACCTCACCTGACCCCATCCCAATGGCTCAACCCATCCCCTCCTTCTCTGCTCGTCCACTCCCCTTGCCCAAAAAGCCTCCCATAGTGATCGACCACTCTACCACCTCCACAATAAAACTCTCTTCCTGCTGTCCCTCTATCTGAAAACTCTATTTCCCCCCTTCTCTGAGCTCTAGAAGGTGGCTCTTGATGAAAGGAGCTCTTTTGTCGAACTCTTTCTGTCCAATCTTTTTCCCTTTAGATTCGGCAAAGGGAATCCCGATCAAATCTTGATTAGGGTTACCAATTGGAACTATCGATGAGGTTTTGCATCGCATCTCCTTGAGTTTTCTCATCACCTCCTCAAGAATTTCATTTCCCTTTGGTTCAGGCATAGGAATCGTTAGTGTAGTTTTCAACTGCATCTTGAGTATTTTCTTCATCATATATTCCAAATTCTCAAACCTTCATTCCATCGCTGAAATATATTCCTTCATTGATCCCATGCTCATATTTTCCCTACTTCCCCTTCCAACTTTGCTTCCAACGCCTCAACTCTTCTTCCGGCCATTGGTACTTGGATCAATGATTTAACAGTAAAAATCAACCACTTCGATGTGAATATGGCCTCCAAACAGTAAAATTCAGCAAACAGAGAGAATAAACTCAGCAAAAATCAGTGAGGAAAGCTGATATTTCGGTCTCAGACATCGCTCTGATAGCAATTTGATATGTGTTGATACCAAAAACAACAAAATATTCCAAAGGATTCCACATAGACAAATTTTTTATTGATGAAGAGAACAAATACAAACCAAGCAAGATACAATGGTCCGCTTTTGAGAGAATGACCATCTCTCCCAAACTCTATTTGCCTCTAGGATCCCTCACACAAAGAAATACAACAAATACCCACAAAACTCATCAATAGCATGCTCTAAACCCTAGATAACTCCCCATTAAATAGCCCTAGCCACCATAACACAAATAGAACCTTCATAAACAATTAAGCATGGTTTAAGAAACTTTTCTAAATAATGAAATCTAATTTAGGATAAATTCCTAAACAATTAAATACTTCATAAATAATATAAACATAATTTAAAAAATAATCCTAACAATTAAACATAATTTAGGACACCTTCCTAAACAATTCAATACTTCATAAATAGTATAAACAAAATTTAGAAGCATTCCTCAACAACTCCCCTTGATTAGGAACCTTCAAATATTTTCTCCTGAGCCCCGTAAGGAGCCCCCACTCCCCCCCCCCCCCCCCCCGGGCGTATCACACATGTACTATTGGTCGTTAACTCATAAATTTTACTAGCCATACTTCGAGTAAACAAGTACTGACCAAAATGATTATAATAAAGTATGCCATTTTTTAAACAAATCATTATTCCTTATAACAATAAAAAGTACGACAAAATTTTTATGATATAAATAATATTTATTTTCAATTAATAATGTTAAATATATTATATAATTCATTTATTATTTATGTACTATAAAAATTATTTATTTACTTATTTATTAATAATAATAAATTATCAAACATTAATAATTTATAAATATAAATTTATAATATGACTTTAATATATAATTTATAAGTGTAAATTATATCTAAACATATAAAATAAATTAATAATAATTTATATTAAAAATATAATAATAATAATTTATATTAAAAATATAAATTTATATCTAAGCTAAATTTTTATTAAATTTGAATTAAATTTAAAGATTGAATATGTTTAAATTTAAAATTACATAAGATATTATTAATGTATGAATTCAATTTATTTTTTAATCAAAATTTTCTATTATTACATAATTATTTTGTTATTTAAATTTTATTTAAATAATTTTCATATTTATTATGTCATCGAGTTTAACCCCAATCGAAACATTGAACCCTTAATCTCTCCTTCTAGTTCTATGTCCGGTCCAATTTTCATAACCTTTCATATATCAACTACTTTAAATTGAATCGCTAATCATACTAATAAATAGTTAAACTCTGAAAGCAAACAAGCAGTGAACAGAGTAATTACCGCAGTCTTTGATTTGATGGCTTCCCAATAAACACATATCGAATGCCTGCTGCACGCTTTGATATATGATAATACAAACCTGTAAGAAAGCTTTTATATCAACTACAATAAAGCCATGCTTTGGAGTCTACAAAGCACAAATAAGTCTAGCACAATATGACAGGAAAATTAGAATGAAACCAAAGAGCAAACATGATGAACAGAATGAAAATATCTTCCTAAGTAGGAACTTCTGCATAAATCTTGTAACTTATTTGCAGCACCTTCAAAATAGAAAAACATGAGGTTTGCTCGCAGAGCCAACTGAGCAGCTTCTCGAGCAAATGGAAGCACCTGGATAACCAGCCAAAATTTTAATTGAATGGAAAAGGAGGGGAAAACTAACCATTGGAAGTGTTAACTTCCAGTGGAATAAAATGCATTTCACATAAGAATCCCGAAGCTTGTTCCCATGAGGTGCCTGCACACAACCCAGTGTACTCCTGGAGTCAGCACCGTTGGGTCATTTATCGGTACCTCACATGGGCACAAGTCTCATTTCTTTATAAAATTCAAGAAAGAATTATATGAAAATTTCCACCAGAAAATTAAACTTAGATGCAAGTTCTCAGCTGGTAATTCAAGTACCATAGGCCATTTCTGAACAGCCCAAAACCATAAACCAACAAACTTTTCTTTCAGCTTTGAAATGGCAGATGTAGGCAGTCCTCTTGATGATGAGCTTCCACTACTAGAAGGTTGTGCTTGATTCCTTCTCAAATAATTGCTTTCATGAAGTTCCCCAAACTGAAAATCATCCATGGTCATACCATGAGCGGTCATTCTAGAGCTGCAAAACATATTTATGAAGGTCAAATACCATTAAATTTTGAAATTTCTAGGAAAATAATAACTTAAATTAAACATAGCGTATAAGGGGATTGAGGTAAAAATTATGTGAAGTCAAATAGAGAAATCACAGACCTAAGTCTTTCTGCGAGATAAGGAACAACCGTTTGGTAGAAGATGAAAACTATACGTCTTGCAGGTGTTGGTGGGAGCCCATATGAGTCTGCAACCTAAACAAATCAAATACATATATCATAACACAAAAAAGCTAAGTGATATATCATCAAGAAATTATCTTGATCGGGCACGAATCTCGAGGCGAAAATCAAGCCGGAAACTTCAAAAATTAATTCTGGGATCATATGAACTCCGATTTTGGCAACTTATAGTCGAACTGATCATCTCGGAAATACGCACCCATCGACACCAAATTCAACTCAATCCGAGCTCAAATGGGTCCAAATTGAAGATCTGAAGCACTGTTGGAAGGTTTGAACCACAATTTCAGTTACCAAACGGTTTCCAAACATAATGTGCTAATAATAGAATCGAGCGTCTTGACAAGACGAATCCAATGAGCCCAAGATCGTCAAATTCCGACATCATTAAGACCTTCAAATGTCTGATGAACGGTTGATGTAGACAAAGGGGGGTCAACTCATGTCCAAAATAATACAAATTTTGGCTTCCCTTGAGTCTACTAGCTCAAATAAATTTGAGCTGAAATTTTAGCTCATTTATGAGCTGGTCTTTAGTTCATTTATTAAACTAAGGGTTAGCTCATTATTAGCTAATATTTTAGTTCATTTATTATCTTTAATTAATGTACTTTTTATGATTTTTATGTTTTTAATTATGTAGGTCTCTTGGAATTCCAAACTGGCTTTTGGAATTCCAAGAATTGTCTTTTCCCATGCATGACTCCTTGGTTTCCTCCATGGTTTCATTGCTTTTGCACTCTTGGATTCCGGCCGGCTGCTGGTTGCCCGTGATCGTGCCCCCTTGGTTCCCGCTCGGCCTGCTTGGCTCCCGCGGCTACCTCTTCGGTTTCTTGGCTTGGGCTGTTTTTGCGTGAAAAGCATTTGGGTTTAATGCTTTTGATGCTTAGTTTCTTGTGTTAGAATTAATGTAATGTGTCTCTTGATATTCCTCTCATACCTATAAATATGGGAGGATTTGTAATGTTTGAAGTTAGTTGAATTAATGTTATTTTTGGAAGCTTTAACCTGCGGGTTTGCTCCGGAAATCCTGCGGGCTCTTTCCAACCTTTCTTCTCGGGCTTCTAACCTTCGTCTCTCCACAAGTGCCACTCCATCTGTATCCTTCTTCTCCAAGTGCAGCAACTTTAGGGTGTCGTCATTTTGTTTGCAAGAGTCGTTTGTATTGTTGTAAGTTTTCTTTTGTTTAGTTTAAATTGAAATGTAAGAGTTTGTTCTATTCTCTCTTCTCATCTTGAATTTCGTCTCAAGTCGTGATGTTTCGTTTTTTTTTTTGTGATAAAAAAAATACAGGGTCCCCGATATTTTTTGATCGCATCATTTGGTATCAGAGTAAGTTAGGAAATCTTAGGATTGTGGTTTGTCAAGTTAGTTCATCAAAGAGTTTTATTGTAAGTTTTGTCAAGTCAAGTTGTGAGTCTTGTGAGTCTTGTCTTAAGTTTTTTAGGTGAGTTTTTTGAGTCTTTTTTGAGTCTGTCAAAAAATCAAAAATACCAAAAATATGGCTTCATTCATGGAGGAGATCAATCATGACAATCCTGATGTCCCACTTCCATTGGACAGATGGATTCCTACAGAAGGTGACTCAATGGACCCACTTCAAGATCGTTTATACAAGCTTCAGTATCACATGTTCCTATGTGATCAAAAATTCGAGAAGTACAAAAGATATCTATAACAACAATTCGAGAAGGAGCAGGAAGAAACTCTGAAAAGATTTGGTGAAAAACTCAAAGAGCTGGATGAGCAATATTTACCGCCTCAAGGGAATCATCAGATAACTCATCAGGAGCTGAGTTCGCAAGAAGGGGAGTCTGATGTAGACAAAGGGGGGGGGGGGGGGGGGTCAACTCATGTCCAATACAAATTTTGGCTTACATTGAGTCTACTAGCTCAAATAAATTTGAGCTGAAATTTTAGCTCATTTATGAGCTGATCTTTAGTTTATTTATTGAACTAAGGGTTAACTCATTATTAGCTAACATTTCAGTTCATATATTATCTTTAATTAATATACTTTTTATGCTTTTTATGTTTTTAATTATGTAGGTCTCTTGGAATTCCAAACCGGCTTTTGGAATTCCAAGAATTGTCCTTTCCCATGCATGACTCCTTGGTTTCCTCCATGGTTTCATTGCTTTTGCCCTCTTGGATTCCAGCTGGCTGCTGGTTTCCCGTGTCTGTGCTCCCTCCCGTGACCGTGCCCCCTTGGTTCCCGCTCGGCCTCCTTGGCTCCCGCGGTTACCTCTTCGGTTTCTTGGCTTGGGTTGTTTTTGCGTGAAAACTGAAAAGCATTTGGGTTTAATGCTTTTGATGCTTAGTTTCTTGTGTTAGAATTAATGTAATGTGTCTCTTGATATTCCTCTTTCATACCTATAAATATGGGAGGATTTGTAATGTTTGAAGTTAGTTGAATGAATGTTATTTTTGGAAGCTTTAACCTGCGGGTTTGCTTTGGAAATCCTGCGGGCTCTTTCTACCCTTCTTTCTCATCCCCTCCAGAAATCCTGCGGGCTCTTTCCAACCTTTCTTCTCGGGCTTCTAACCTCTTCGTCTCTCCGCAAGTGTCACTCCATCTGTATCCTTATTCTCCAAGTGCAGCAACTTTAGGGTGTCGTCATTTTGTTTGCAAGAGTCGTTTGTATTGTTGTAAGTTTTCTTTTGTTTAGTTTAAATTGAAATGTAAGAGTTTGTTCTCTTCTCTTCTAGTCTTCGTTGTGTCATTTTCGTCTTTCTTTTAGTGATCAAAAAATATAGGGTCCCCTATATTTTTTGATCGCATCAACGGTCCATGATCAAGAGATTCAATATCGGCCGTCCATTCAAGCCACTCCCGATTTGCCCCTGCTCTCTCACCTATTTATAGGCCATGTCACTCCAGAAATCTATAAATAGACCTCTCATTTCTCTTGAGAGGGGGGCCCAAGCAAGAGAAGAAGGAGAAGAGAAGCATGATAGGATGGAAGAACTCCGCCTCGACCACCGCCGTCGGAATTCCCCCCGACCTCCAAGTAACGCTGGAGTTTCACCCAAACTCCAAGTGACACCGAAATTCTCCCTGAATACCATCTAACGTCGGAGTTTTCCTCGGCCACCAACTAACGTCGGACTTCTACCCGATGTCGAACCTCCGCTCTTCGCCAAATTTCTACCTGACGTTGGACTTCTACCAATTGTAAGACTTTCACCAGACATCTATCTGATGTTGGATTTCTGTCCATTGATTGGCTTCTACTATACTCAGTCCTTCCGACCTCCGTCGCCTGTAGACTACGGTCCTTCAAACTAACGCCGCCCGCCGACTACAGTTCTTTCGACCTCCGTCGCCCGCCGACTACAGTCCTTCCGACCTCCGTCACCCGCCGACTACGGTCCTTCCGACTTACGTCGCACACCGACTACAGTCCTTCAGTCCAAACAAACACAAATAATGATGCTTTGTATTCTCACCATGTAATGTACTCTATAAGATGTACATCAAACTAAAACCTTCCCCTAAGGAAGGACCTCCTTTGTAATCAACTACAATACTAGTGGATTCATTTACACTGGGCAAGGCCCCGTGGTTTTTCCCCCTTTTTTAAGGGTTTTCCACGTAAAAATCTTGGTGTCTCATAAATGCTACACACCCTCTCTCTTATCTGATTGCGTGTCAGATTTTCGTACAATGCTAAGACGATAAACTTTATATTTCTCTACCACCGCGAATACTCCTGGACGCAACACTAAGTATCACAAATTCATACAGACTATTCATTTTTAAAGCAGGTCGAAATGATAAACAACAACAGAAGACAGTGACAATAAATACCAAAAAAATAATTTGAGATTATAAGGGTAAACAGGAACATGCAAGTTTCCAAATTTGCCCCAAGCTTCATGATTTTTTTTTTCTATTTAATAATGGCCTTATGGCATCAGGTTGCCAGAAAGAAATGAACAGCGATCGCTTTGAAAAATTATTTCTATGAAGAATTTTTTGCTGTACAATCAAGTGCACTGTCCATCCAAGAGATACTGCGGCAAATGAGCCCAAGTAATAAGCCAAAATCTGACCAAATGGAAGAAGTAATTATTAAAGCATCCTTCTTCTAAGGGTCGATTCAAACTATCTCCATAGCTCGATTGGAATGATAGACGAAGGCAGATTGCACACTTTTCTTAGGGGGTGTTTGGTATCAGATTTGTCCGTCATTTTTAGTAGGATTTAGTGTAAATCCAGCTAAACGCAATCCGCGCCGCTGTAAATCCGGCAAATCCGTAAATCCAAGATTTACGACATAAATCCGGTAAATCCGTCTAAATCCTAATCCCATTCCTATTCGGATTTAACGCCACTTACAGTTGTGAAACTTCTTCCCGCGGCGCCCGTGTCAAGATATGTTGCCTAAGCTGTTTTAAATCCTGTAATCTGTTGCCAAACAACTTCTCTGGATTTAACAGGATTTACAATTTGTCATACCAAACACTTTTCAAGATTTATGAGCCTAGGATTTACTAAATCCGGATTTACAGGATTTAGTAAATCCTACAAAAATTGAATCCAATCCTATTACCAAACACCCCCTTAGTTGTATATAAGGTATTTAGAAGAATACTATCAGCTCCATCTCCAAATTATTTTATTTCATCAACATAGATGGATCTTAAAGAAATTTGTAAACTTACATTATCACATAGTATCAGTAAAAGTTTACTTGAAGAGCGCAAACTAAAACATCCAGTAGAAGTTGGATGAAAAACAAAAGACTTATAAGAACAAAGATGAATAATATATTCAGCTATTAAAATGTGTGTATGTAGAATAAGACATTGTATAGCTAGGTTTGACCAGTTGTAAACTAAATGAAGATGACCTTGATTAAAATACATAAAATAAAATTACCACCCGTATAACATACATTAAAACCTTTTCTCTTCTCCTCACTCATAGATTGGTCATTTATACAGAGATTTCATGAAACACTGTGAAAAAGCATTTTTCAAGCAACAAAGTTGTTAAGAAAATAGCAGATATCAACAGGATATTACAAAAACAAGAAACCTGAGAAAGATCACAATATTCTTCTCCTAATGTCTGCTGCCCTGCACCTGTTGTCAGTAGATAATACAATGTCTGACCTAAAAGCTTTATCTGCAAGAACAAAACAGTCCTTTCCTAGTTTAGGAAATGCCAGTAAATCTGATAAGGAAGAATCAAAACTTAGAGACTGGTTAACTAGTGTGATATAACTTCATGCTTATTAGCGAACACATTAATTGACATAAGAGAACTAACCTCGCTTTGGAAAGCTACAACTACCCTCGTTCCTAAACAACAAATAGAACAGCCACATCAATAGAAAAATAGGAACGAACAAGGGAGAAGGAAGAACAAACAAAGGTGGTTTGGAAACTCCACCAAAGAGGTGACGGAAAGCATCACGGCATGCATCGTGGACAAAGGCGGCATATTGGTCGTCCTTCTCCGCTGCTCTCATGATCTCAGGCTGGGCCGCCGGCGGGAATCTCCGCTCCGACGAGCCCGGCGTGCTTGAGCTCGTTCCAGTCTCCCCGCCGGCGGCATCGCGCCGACCTTCCATTAGTCTTTTTCGTACAAACCGAGTAGAATCGCCAATCCGGTTGCCTATCCGGAGAGTAATAGGGTGTCAATTTCTGGGAAAATTGTTACTTCCGGTGTGCGGATTCTTGGCGACATCAATCCAAAAGGTGCCACTCGTCATCAGGATTCAGTGCATTAGTGCATTAGGGTGACGTGGTACGTCTGGATTTGGTGTCCAGACGTTCGGTCGTCCGGACGTAATAATTCTCCCAATTTCTGTCACTTGTGGGTTCTGGTCGAATCAAAACTCATCCGACACTATTTTGGGTCAATTTGAATCCGATCCAAACCCAACATGTTTCAGGTTCGAGTCAACCCACCCGACCCACGCAACAATCAGCCATGTGCGTGCGTTCTCAATTCGGCGTCAAAGACTTGAAGGAGGCGTTGTAGCAGACAACTGTTGATGCCGCCGACCAGACCGAATGGAATGTCGTTGAAGTAGGCGTTGGCTAGTTTCGCAATTGGCAGCAGCGAGCTGCCAGATGAAGGCGACAACAAGATACTCAGGCAGCAGCGCTGCCAAATGACAGCAACAGCGAAAGGAGTGAAGGCCGGATCGGTGGGCAGGAATGACGGAGCCGAGGTCATCTGGTTTGAGCTGCCAAATGACAACGACTGAGTGACGGACAATGCACCTGAGCTGGACGACGCGATGGATGATGTGACGGACAACGCGATCGTCAACTTATCGGAAAATCCGATTAAAATCGGGTTAATTTCGAGTTTCCGAGTTAACCTAAAACCGATCTGGTTTTAAAAATGGGTCAAAAATCTCAAATCCTAATCCGACCTAGTTCTAGTTCGGGTCAACCCAAACCTGAAATTTTTTTGTTATGTTCAATTTGAATTTTCAAATATTGACACCTTTAGAAAGGACTGCGGGCCGTGGCCACGTCACTTAACGAGACCATTTGGGGATAGCCTTACTCTTATTAGTTATTACATATTACTGTTAGAGAATAAGCTAGTTTAATATATCTCGTTTTATGTATTTATCTCTGCACCATCAGACAAGTCTATATATATAACTCTCTGTAACATTCCAATGTATGCTTTAATAATATTTTCTGCTTTACTCTTCAAATGTCTATTTCCCGCTCTCTCTCTGTTTCCGCCTTCTTCTTTCTTATCATGGTATCATAGAGCCATTAATGGGGGATCAAAGTTCTACTTCCTCCCTCCCTCCCCTCTCCTCCTCCTCCAACCTGGCAGACGATCACTCTGACGTCAGTATTCCGGCGCCTCTAAAATTCTTGGTCTCCAATATCAAGAATCTCCTACCTCATCCGCTCACGGCTGACAACTATGTCATCTGGCGCATCCAGATTCTACAACAATTCACGACGAATGGCTATGCAGGCCATCTCACGGGCTCACAACTCAAACCGCCCGAGGAAAAACCTCAAGAACTTGCAAGATGGCGGCTAATCGACAGCAATTTAATCTCCGCCCTCTTTTCAACCATCTCACCGTCGATTCTTCCCTACGTCATCAACGCCACGACGACAAATGAAATCTGGCTCATCCTTGAACGCCGCCTACAGCCGTCCATTCGGTCTCGCGTTCTTCAACTCAAGAACGAACTTCACAATCTTCAAATGAACAATCTCACCATGCAACAATACCTCTCCCAAATCAAGAACATTGTTGACAACATCGCTGCTGCAGGTTCCAAGATCGATCCGGAGGACATCGAGCTATATATACTAAATGGTCTCCCGTCCACCTATAATTCATTCAAGACGACCATCCGCACTTCGCCGCTTCCCGCCAATCTTGACAATCTCTACTCACTACTCTGCAGTGAGGAGATTCATGTCAACCAAGAAATTCAAAAAGATCTGTCCGCCTCCTCCGCCTCCGCTCTTTACACCAATTCCACCAATAATTCTAAAGGTCGAACGCAACGACGTCAAAACCGGTACAAGACCACTTCTTACATGCCTGTCTGTAATACCACGATCTGCTCCAGAATCGTCCAGGACGATCTGGGATCGTCCTGGGACGATCAGTGAAGTTCAGCTCCAGAATTTGCCCAGTTTTGCTCCAGGTGCTGTTCTGCAGGCATCGTCCAGGCCGATTGGAGACATCGGCCAGGCCGATTGGCACTGTAGAAAATATCGTCCAGACAACAGCCCTGAGTGGAGACCAGGCCGATTCATTTGGTCGGATCGTCCCGGGACGATGTCGCGATCGGCCGGGCCGATCTGTGTATTATAAAGCTGATTTCAGTCGTTTTGAAGAGAGAGAAAATAAAAAATAAATATCTGATTTACTGTTCTGAGGAGAGAGAAAAAGAAGATTTTGGAAAAGTTGATTTCGGGAAGACGCGGAGCCGTTTTCGTTCGAAGTGACTGTTGAGGGAATTGCTGTGCACGAGGTAAGGCACATTCCGCCTTTCTCAATTTTCAGTTCCGTCGAGTTTGGCGGTAATTTTCTGTCCGGATTTCGTTTCCGTTACGGTTTTTCGTCCGTATCTTTTGATTGGTTCAGTTTTTACCGCGTAAGTTTCTGTATATCGTTGCCGTGCCGGGTGTGCACGTTTTGACTATATTTTGAAGATTTTTGTCCGGGTGTTTTTGATTCGACTGTGTTTTTAGTCGACCGGATTTTTCTGTGAAATTGGAAATTATCTGTGCAGTAGAATAAAGGTTCTGAAATGTTGATATCTGTATTCTGTGTGAATTTGATGAATTTTGATTTTCAGAAAAATTGTGTAAATTCTGTATACTGCCGTTGTGCTGCCCGATTTTTGGGTAATTTCTGATTTCTCCGGATTTCTTCTGAATTGAAATGCTATGTGTATAAGTTATAAAAAGGGAGTTATAAGGGGTCTGGATCCTATGAGATTCAGTTAGCAAAATGGGAAATCTGAAATGAGCTCAAATCTGAAATCTGATATCTGTTCTGTTCCGGATCCGATGAATTCTGTTCTGGTGCTATAAGCACATCTGTTCTGGTGTCGTGAGCACAAAGGGAGGTATAAGGGGCCTGGATCCTATGAGATTCAGTCAGTGTCTGGGAAGGGAGGCATAAGGGGCCGGAATCCGTAGAGATTCCGTCAGTGTCAGGGTATTAAGCTATGAACGACATATGAATCTGTTCTGTTTTATGTATCTGTTCTGTACGCAATTGTGATTCTGAAATGATATGATCTGCAATTTCTGATTTCTGATTTCTGTATAATTCTGACTCTGTTGATTTATTCTGTTCTGTGATCTGATCTGTACGATTCTGATTCTGATTTAATATCTGTCCGTATAAGTTCTGATTTTCGATTATGTTCTGATTCGAGATCCGATTCTGCTCCAATTTCTGATCTGATTTCTGTCTGATGAATTTAGTTTTGGTTTCTGAGAATTTAGATTGGTGGTTTGTTGCTTTGCTGAGCTGTTGAGCTCACCCTTGCTTTCTGGTGGTTTTCAGGTTCTGGGAAAGGGAAGGAAGTCCAGGACTAGAGTTCAGAGTCTGATCAGTATAGGTACTTTTATACTTTTGATTTTTGTACAGTCATGGCTTTTCTGTTCTGTCTTTCTTTCTGTTGAAAGCCATGTACTGTTCTGTAGATGATTATTTTGATGAAATGAAAAGATAGATGTTTTGTTCCGCTGTGTTTGATGATTTATAGTAGCTCTGTTGTTCTGTTGTTCTGTGTTTTTGTGCCTGTTGAGTTTAAGTAATTTGGAAGATCAGTTTAGTAACCAAATTCCAAAGCCAGATCCTGGATAAGAAGGCTGCGTCGCGATCCGGTTCGGGCGGGATCCGTCCCCGTCGGGTCGGGTCGTGACAAGCTTTTTAGTGGTATCAGAGCACTGATTTTGGAAACTGGTTAGATTGTAAAACAGAGCTCTAGGAAGTGATCAGTGAGTCTGTCAGGGGGTAGTTTTGGGTCGTTTGGCTTTTTATTGTGTTGTTTTTGTGTTGTTTTTGTGATAGTTTTCCGGATTTTCTGGATTTTTCTGTATGGATCAGCCAGACTGTAAAGCCCCGAGATCTAACTTGGAAAGAATGTCGATCAATAGCCAAACAATTTATCAGAGTTATCTAAAATCATCAGTAAGCAATCTATCAAACATCTATAAAATTTAAAACATCAATATAACAGTCGATTCATATCTCAAAACAACATGTACAATACTCAGGAACTACACTATCAATGCAAGTAGAGAAATCTATCCTGTCCTGAGTACAAAAGAATCATCTATCGCTCAAAAGAACTAAAACCTGCCAATCTGAATCAACTCCTATCTCCTGCTCCCGATCCCTGACCTGAAAATATCAACCACATATAATGAGCTTTACAAAGCCCAGCAGGTCACATAATACCTATAACTGAAATCAAAGCACGGCAATGCTATCAATATGCATGTCAATCTATCAATCCGAATCAGTCAATGGTCAATGAGTCTATGCAGCGGAAATCAATAGTCAATAAAACCAGTCAATGCAGCGGCAGACAATTCGATAAATCAATTCAATCAATCAATGTCGTCAATCAAATCGATACGGTCTAATCAATGAAGTCAAATCAATACGATCTAGTCCATGAAATCAATCGAGAAAAGCGATACAAAACAATAGCAGTCAATACAGTGTAGAACAATAGCAACAGTGAATCTATAAATCTATAGGCAGCAATACAATGAATCTATACGATGTCCATGCTATCAATGCAATATCTATATCTATCTATGTCCATATCAATGCTCAGTAGTCAATGCTCGGTAATCAATCGATGAAATCAATAGAATCCGTACGATACAGTAAATCCGATCAAATCAATAGAGTAGAAATCGATAAAGCAGTAAATCCGTAAATCAATACAATAAACATGCAATTCAATACTACATACTGAACAATGTATAATCAATGGTCATGTTGCTGTTGTAGAATTCATATTGCTGTTGTAGATATCAATACATTGGTTCTATGAAAAGAGTCGTCACTCTATTGTTTGTCGGCCGCCCGTCGGCATATAATCTCCTTATGACTCCCATCATTATATCCATGATCCATGATCTATGATTTAAAGGAAAGCCCGTCGGCCCACCATCCTGTACAGGTATCATCTCCAACCAATGTTCAACCAGGTTATACGTGTTCCAGTATCAATAATCAATCAATAATCAATATTAGAGCAATCATATCAATAATCATATCTATATCGATTCAATCTATCAGTTCCAGACAATTCAGAAATCATACGAAAATCGGACAGCATAACGGTAGTCGGTCAAAATTACACAAAAATCCTGCAAAAAGACACAATTCCCAAATCTTTCCAAATTACAATAGAATATCTATAACATCAATACAAGACTATTATCCTATAGAAACCAAATTAAATCAAGTCCCGATTATTTTCTATTCAATTAAAATCACGTAGAATCAATTCCGACCGGTAAAATCTTCGTAGAATACAGTCAAATCGTGTACAATAATCATATCTATAACATCTCAGAAGTTGTGCGGTGAAAGTTGTGTCAAATCAAAACCATGTCGAAAAGTCGACTACGAAAACACAAAACAAATCCCAACTCGGTCGAAACACAACATCTTTGAAAACAGAAACAGGGTTCGGAGTCCTTACCACGAGATCTTCACTTTCTCCAACAGCAGCGTCGGACGAAAAGCGCTCCGCGGTCTCCGAAAATCAACTTTTCTCTTTTTTTTCCTTTTCTCTTTCTCTCTCCTCAGATATTTCAGATTTTATAAAAATCTTTTCTCTCTCCTCAAAACGAGCTCATTTCCTTATATCATACTCATATCGGCCTGGCCGATCGCCCGATCGTCCCGGGACGATCAGACCAAATTCTGATCGTCCTGGACCATTCCCAGGGCGATGATCAGGACGGTATTGTGAATAGTGCAGATCGTCCTGGACGATCTCAA
Organism: Dendrobium huoshanense; assembly: GCA_016618105.1. Taxonomy (NCBI): domain Eukaryota; kingdom Viridiplantae; phylum Streptophyta; class Magnoliopsida; order Asparagales; family Orchidaceae; genus Dendrobium; species Dendrobium huoshanense. Next base: position 50,964,453 of record CM028357.1, on the reverse strand, counting down.
TATCGTCCTGGACGATCCTGTCCAGAAATCATTCCAGAATACTCCAGAAATCAGCTGTTTTCCATGCACTGATCGGCCTGGACGATCCAAACTTCGTCCTGGCCGATTCTGGGAGGAAAATCCAAATCAGAGAGGAACAGTAAGGGAACGAGATATTACAATCTCCCCACCTTAGAAAAATGTCGTCCCGACATTTCCCTACAGGTACGAAGCAAAACAAACAATGTAAAACGATTCGATCGAAATCCAAATCCAAATCAAAACTCGTCGAAATCCATACAAAACACACAATGCAATCAATCAAATGTCAATACGCAATGTTCATATGTCAATATCAATTGGTTAGTCAAATCAATCTTACCGGTAGAACCTTCTGGTCGTTGCTGATCCTCACGATGCTGTAAACTCTGTAGACTGTAGATGTGTGGCACCACTGGAGGTCGTGGCGCAACTGTCTCCCTCTGATCTCTGACAGTCCTATCATCCATCCGGTTTCCTGATCTCTCACTATAGGCCCTCGAGCCGACAGTCCTCTGCTGTCCTGTACCCGTGCCAGAATCAGTCCTTCCACCCAGTCTTTTCTGAGGACAATCTGCTGCTCTGTGCCCTTGCTGTCCACAGTGAAAACACTGACCCGTCAATAGGTAGCACTGACCTGCATGTCGTCTACCACAGTGAATGCACGTGCCAGAACCACTAGATGATACTATCGATGCTGATCGTGACGCAGATCCCGATGCAGATCCCTTCGAACCCTCATACTTGCTTCTCTTCTCTCTATCTCTGTCTCTACCAGAATCATCTCGTCGTACCTCATCTCTCCTCCTTCTGGTATCCTCGTACCTCGATACTGGTGTCGCCAAATCAATCTCTATCAATCGGGCTCGCTCCACTAGCTCAGAAAACTCGTGAATCCGAAAAGGTACTAGTGGATGCCTCAGCTCTCTGTTCAATCCGTGCAGAAATCTATAACACTTGTCTTCAGGAGTAGGAATCAAGTGAGCAGCGTACCTCGCAAGTGCAGTAAATTCGGCCTCGTACTGCATCACTGACTTGCGGCCTTGCTCCAATCTCATGAAAGCTTCCTGCATCTGTCGTTGAGCTGACGGTGGTACAAACCACATCCTGAACACTGCAGTGAACTCATCCCAGGTGATCTCAGCATTGGTCTTCCCCTGAAATTTCTCTCTCTGCTGTCCGATCCACCATCTCTCTGCCTCACTCTCCAACATGAATACTGCCAATGGTACTTTTCTATTCCCCGGACACTGCATGCTGTCAAAAATCTTTTCCACCCTCATAATCCAATCCTCAGCAGCCTGTGGTCCTACAGCCCCTTTGAACAACGGAGGCTTCAGCTTGTGGAACATCTGCAAGTGTCTGTCTACCTCTTCTTCCTTGCTCCCACTCATCTTGCTCTGGGCATCTCCCATAACATGTGCAATCGCAGTAGCCAACTGCATCATACTCTCTGAAGGTACTGGAGCTGCGCTGTGTTGCTCATTCGGTACACTGGATTCTGCTGGAGGATCCATATCTTTTCACCTGCATAATTCAAAACAAATGATACACACATGCAACGATGTATGCCAATGAAGCTCTTAAAGCTACCCAATCTACCCAATCTCTCAATCCAAACCTACAACTCTGGTAACAATCCATTCTTCCAATAACACCGCTCTGATACCAACTTGTAAAGCCCCGAGATCTAACTTGGAAAGAATGTCGATCAATAGCCAAACAATTTACCAGAGTTATCTAAAATCATCAGTAAGCAATCTATCAAACATCTATAAAATTTAAAACATCAATATAACAGTCGATTCATATCTCAAAACAACATGTACAATACTCAGGAACTACACTATCAATGCAAGTAGAGAAATCTATCCTGTCCTGAGTACAAAAGAATCATCTATCGCTCAAAAGAACTAAAACCTGCCAATCTGAATCAACTCCTATCTCCTGCTCCCGATCCCTGACCTGAAAATATCAACCACATATAATGAGCTTTACAAAGCCCAGCAGGTCACCTAATACCTATAACTGAAATCAAAGCACGGCAATGCTATCAATATGCATGTCAATCTATCAATCCGAATCAGTCAATGGTCAATGAGTCTATGCAGCGGAAATCAATAATCAATAAAACCAGTCAATGCAGCGGCAGACAATTCGATAAATCAATTCAATCAATCAATGTCGTCAATCAAATCGATACGGTCTAATCAATGAAGTCAAATCAATACGATCTAGTCCATGAAATCAATCGAGAAAAGCGATACAAAACAATAGCAGTTAATACAGTGTAGAACAATAGCAACAGTAAATCTATAAATCTATAGGCAGCAATACAATGAATCTATACGATGTTCATGCTATCAATGCAATATCTATATCTATCTATGTCCATATCAATGCTCAGTAGTCAATGCTCGGTAATCAATCGATGAAATCAATAGAATCCGTACGATACAGTAAATCCGATCAAATCAATAGAGTAGAAATCGATAAAGCAGTAAATCCGTAAATCAATACAATAAACATGCAATTCAATACTACATACTGAACAATGTATAATCAATGGTCATGTTGCTGTTGTAGAATTCATATTGCTGTTGTAGATATCAATACATTGGTTCTATGAAAAGAGTCGTCACTCTATTGCCCGTCGGCCGCCCGTCGGCATATAATCTCCTTATGACTCCCATCGTTATAACCATGATCCATGATCTATGATTTAAAGGAAAGCCCGTCGGCCCACCATCCTGTACAGGTATCATCTCCAACCAATGTTCAACCAGGTTATACGTGTTCCAGTATCAATAATCAATCAATAATCAATATTAGAGCAATCATATCAATAATCATATCTATATCGATTCAATCTATCAGTTCCAGACAATTCAGAAATCATACGAAAATCGGGCAGCATAACGGTAGTCGGTCAAAATTACACAAAAATCCTACAAAAAGACACAATTCCCAAATCTTTCCAAATTACAATAGAATATCTATAACATCAATACAAGACTATTATCCTATAGAAACCAAATTAAATCAAGTCCCGATTATTTTCTATTCAATTAAAATCACGTAGAATCAATTCCGACCGGTAAAATCTTCGTAGAATACAGTCAAATCGTGTACAATAATCATATCTATAACATATCAGAAGTTGTGCGGTGAAAGTTGTGTCAAATCAAAACCATGTCGAAAAGTCGACTACGAAAACACAAAACAAATCCCAACTCGGTCGAAACACAACATCTTTGAAAACAGAAACAGGGTTCGGAGTCCTTACCACGAGATCTTCACTTTCTCCAACAGCAGCGTCGGACGAAAAGCGCTCCGCGGTCTCCGAAAATCAACTTTTCTCTTTTTTTTCCTTTTCTCTTTCTCTCTCCTCAGATATTTCAGATTTTATAAAAATCTTTTCTCTCTCCTCAAAACGAGCTCATTTCCTTATATCATACTCATATCGGCCTGGCCGATCGCCCGATCGTCCCGGGACGATCAGACCAAATTCTGATCGTCCTGGACCATTCCCAGGGCGATGATCAGGACGGTATTGTGAACAGTGCAGATCGTCCTGGACGATCTCAATATCGTCCTGGACGATCCTGTCCAGAAATCATTCCAGAATACTCCAGAAATCAGCTGTTTTCCATGCACTGATCGGCCTGGACGATCCAAACTTCGTCCTGGCCGATTCTGGGAGGAAAATCCAAATCAGAGAGGAACAGTAAGGGAACGAGATATTACAATCTCCCCACCTTAGAAAAATGTCGTCCCGACATTTCCCTACAGGTACGAAGCAAAACAAACAATGTAAAACGATTCGATCGAAATCCAAATCCAAATCAAAACTCGTCGAAATCCATACAAAACACACAATGCAATCAATCAAATGTCAATACGCAATGTTCATATGTCAATATCAATTGGTTAGTCAAATCAATCTTACCGGTAGAACCTTCTGGTCGTTGCTGATCCTCACGATGCTGTAAACTCTGTAGACTGTAGATGTGTGGCACCACTGGAGGTCGTGGCGCAACTGTCTCCCTCTGATCTCTGACAGTCCTATCATCCATCCGGTTTCCTGATCTCTCACTATAGGCCCTCGAGCCGACAGTCCTCTGCTGTCCTGTACCCGTGCCAGAATCAGTCCTTCCACCCAGTCTTTTCTGAGGACAATCTGCTGCTCTGTGCCCTTGCTGTCCACAGTGAAAACACTGACCCGTCAATAGGTAGCACTGACCTGCATGTCGTCTACCACAGTGAATGCACGTGCCAGAACCACCAGATGATACTATCGATGCTGATCGTGACGCAGATCCCGATGCAGATCCCTTCGAACCCTCATACTTGCTTCTCTTCTCTCTATCTCTGTCTCTACCAGAATCATCTCGTCGTACCTCATCTCTCCTCCTTCTGGTATCCTCGTACCTCGATACTGGTGTCGCCAAATCAATCTCTATCAATCGGGCTCGCTCCACTAGCTCAGAAAACTCGTGGATCCGAAAAGGTACTAGTGGATGCCTCAGCTCTCTGTTCAATCCGTGCAGAAATCTATAACACTTGTCTTCAGGAGTAGGAATCAAGTGAGCAGCGTACCTCGCAAGTGCAGTAAATTCGGCCTCGTACTGCATCACTGACTTGCGGCCTTGCTCCAATCTCATGAAAGCTTCCTGCATCTGTCGCTGAGCTGACGGTGGTACAAACCACATCCTGAACACTGCAGTGAACTCATCCCAGGTGATCTCAGCATTGGTCTTCCCCTGAAATTTCTCTCTCTGCTGTCCGATCCACCATCTCTCTGCCTCACTCTCCAACATGAATACTGCCAATGGTACTTTTCTATTCCCCGGACACTGCATGCTGTCAAAAATCTTTTCCACCCTCATAATCCAATCCTCAGCAGCCTGTGGTCCTACAGCCCCTTTGAACAACGGAGGCTTCAGCTTGTGGAACATCTGCAAGTGTCTGTCTACCTCTTCTTCCTTGCTCCCACTCATCTTGCTCTGGGCATCTCCCATAACATGTGCAATCGCAGTAGCCAACTGCATCATACTCTCTGAAGGTACTGGAGCTGCGCTGTGTTGCTCATTCGGTACACTGGATTCTGCTGGAGGATCCATATCTTTTCACCTGCATAATTCAAAACAAATGATACACACATGCAACGATGTATGCCAATGAAGCTCTTAAAGCTACCCAATCTACCCAATCTCTCAATCCAAACCTACAACTCTGGTAACAATCCATTCTTCCAATAACACCGCTCTGATACCAACTTGTAAAGCCCCGAGATCTAACTTGGAAAGAATGTCGATCAATAGCCAAACAATTTACCAGAGTTATCTAAAATCATCAGTAAGCAATCTATCAAACATCTATAAAATTTAAAACATCAATATAACAGTCGATTCATATCTCAAAACAACATGTACAATACTCAGGAACTACACTATCAATGCAAGTAGAGAAATTTATCCTGTCCTGAGTACAAAAGAATCATCTATCGCTCAAAAGAACTAAAACCTGCCAATCTGAATCAACTCCTATCTCCTGCTCCCGATCCCTGACCTGAAAATATCAACCACATATAATGAGCTTTACAAAGCCCAGCAGGTCACCTAATACCTATAACTGAAATCAAAGCACGGCAATGCTATCAATATGCATGTCAATCTATCAATCCGAATCAGTCAATGGTCAATGAGTCTATGCAGCGGAAATCAATAATCAATAAAACCAGTCAATGCAGCGGCAGACAATTCGATAAATCAATTCAATCAATCAATGTCGTCAATCAAATCGATATGGTCTAATCAATGAAGTCAAATCAATACGATCTAGTCCATGAAATCAATCGAGAAAAGCGATACAAAACAATAGCAGTTAATACAGTGTAGAACAATAGCAACAGTGAATCTATAAATCTATAGGCAGCAATACAATGAATCTATACGATGTCCATGCTATCAATGCAATATCTATATCTATCTATGTCCATATCAATGCTCAGTAGTCAATGCTCGGTAATCAATCGATGAAATCAATAGAATCCGTACGATACAGTAAATCCGATCAAATCAATAGAGTAGAAATCGATAAAGCAGTAAATCCGTAAATCAATACAATAAACATGCAATTCAATACTACATACTGAACAATGTATAATCAATGGTCATGTTGCTGTTGTAGAATTCATATTGTTGTTGTAGATATCAATACATTGGTTCTATGAAAAGAGTCGTCACTCTATTGCCCGTCGGCCGCCCGTCGGCATATAATCTCCTTATGACTCCCATCGTTATAACCATGATCCATGATCTATGATTTAAAGGAAAGCCCGTCGGCCCACCATCCTGTACAGGTATCATCTCCAACCAATGTTCAACCAGGTTATACGTGTTCCAGTATCAATAATCAATCAATAATCAATATTAGAGCAATCATATCAATAATCATATCTATATCGATTCAATCTATCAGTTCTAGACAATTCAGAAATCATACGAAAATCGGGCAGCATAACGGTAGTCGGTCAAAATTACACAAAAATCCTGCAAAAAGACACAATTCCCAAATCTTTCCAAATTACAATAGAATATCTATAACATCAATACAAGACTATTATCCTATAGAAACCAAATTAAATCAAGTCCCGATTATTTTCTATTCAATTAAAATCACGTAGAATCAATTCCGACCGGTAAAATCTTCGTAGAATACAGTCAAATCGTGTACAATAATCATATCTATAACATATCAGAAGTTGTGCGGTGAAAGTTGTGTCAAATCAAAACCATGTCGAAAAGTCGACTACGAAAACACAAAACAAATCCCAACTCGGTCGAAACACAACATCTTTGAAAATAGAAACAGGGTTCGGAGTCCTTACCACGAGATCTTCACTTTCTCCAACAGCAGCGTCGGACGAAAAGCGCTCCGCGGTCTCCGAAAATCAACTTTTCTCTTTTTTTTCCTTTTCTCTTTCTCTCTCCTCAGATATTTCAGATTTTATAAAAATCTTTTCTCTCTCCTCAAAACGAGCTCATTTCCTTATATCATACTCATATCGGCCTGGCCAATCGCCCGATCGTCCCGGGACGATCAGACCAAATTCTGATCGTCCTGGACCATTCCCAGGGCGATGATCAGGACGGTATTGTGAACAGTGCAGATCGTCCTGGACGATCTCAATATCGTCCTGGACGATCCTGTCCAGAAATCATTCCAGAATACTTCAGAAATCAGCTGTTTTCCATGCACTGATCGGCCTGGACGATCCAAACTTCGTCCTGGCCGATTCTGGGAGGAAAATCCAAATAAGAGAGGAACAGTAAGGGAACGAGATATTATAATCTCCCCACCTTAGAAAAATGTCGTCCCGACATTTCCCTACAGGTACGAAGCAAAACAAACAATGCAAAACGATTCGATCGAAATCCAAATCCAAATCAAAACTCGTCGAAATCCATACAAAACACACAATGCAATCAATCAAATGTCAATACGCAATGTTCATATGTCAATATCAATTGGTTAGTCAAATCAATCTTACCGGTAGAACCTTCTGGTCGTTGCTGATCCTCACGATGCTGTAAACTCTGTAGACTGTAGATGCGTGGCACCACTGGAGGTCGTGGCGCAACTGTCTCCCTCTGATCTCTGACAGTCCTATCATCCATCCGGTTTCCTGATCTCTCACTATAGGCCCTCGAGCCGACAGTCCTCTGCTGTCCTGTACCCGTGCCAGAATCAGTCCTTCCACCCAGTCTTTTCTGAGGACAATCTGCTGCTCTGTGCTCTTGCTGTCCACAGTGAAAACACTGACCCGTCAATAGGTAGCACTGACCTGCATGTCGTCTACCACAGTGAATGCACGTGCCAGAACCACCAGATGATACTATCGATGCTGATCATGACGCAGATCCCGATGCAGATCCCTTCGAACCCTCATACTTGCTTCTCTTCTCTCTATCTCTGTCTCTACCAGAATCATCTCGTCGTACCTCATCTCTCCTCCTTCTGGTATCCTCGTACCTCGATACTGGTGTCGCCAAATCAATCTCTATCAATCGGGCTCATTCCACTAGCTCAGAAAATTCGTGGATCCGAAAAGGTACTAGTGGATGCCTCAGCTCTCTGTTCAATCCGTGCAGAAATCTATAACACTTGTCTTCAGGAGTAGGAATCAAGTGAGCAGCGTACCTCGCAAGTGCAGTAAATTCGGCCTCGTACTGCATCACTGACTTGCGGCCTTGCTCCAATCTCATGAAAGCTTCCTGCATCTGTCGCTGAGCTGACGGTGGTACAAACCACATCCTGAACACTGCAGTGAACTCATCCCAGGTGATCTCAGCATTGGTCTTCCCCTGAAATTTCTCTCTCTGCTGTCCGATCCACCATCTCTCTGCCTCACTCTCCAACATGAATACTGCCAATGGTACTTTTCTATTCTCCGGACACTGCATGCTGTCAAAAATCTTTTCCACCCTCATAATCCAATCCTCAGCAGCCTGTGGTCCTACAGCCCCTTTGAACAACGGAGGCTTCAGCTTGTGGAACATCTGCAAGTGTCTGTCTACCTCTTCTTCCTTGCTCCCACTCATCTTGCTCTGGGCATCTCCCATAACATGTGCAATCGCAGTAGCCAACTGCATCATACTCTCTGAAGGTACTGGAGCTGCGCTGTGTTGCTCATTCGGTACACTGGATTCTGCTGGAGGATCCATTTCTTTTCACCTGCACAATTCAAAACAAATGATACACACATGCAACGATGTATGCCAATGAAGCTCTTAAAGCTACCCAATCTACCCAATCTCTCAATCCAAACCTACAACTCTGGTAACAATCCATTCTTCCAATAACACCGCTCTGATACCAACTTGTAAAGCCCCGAGATCTAACTTGGAAAGAATGTCGATCAATAGCCAAACAATTTACCAGAGTTATCTAAAATCATCAGTAAGCAATCTATCAAACATCTATAAAATTTAAAACATCAATATAACAGTCGATTCATATCTCAAAACAACATGTACAATACTCAGGAACTACACTATCAATGCAAGTAGAGAAATCTATCCTGTCCTGAGTACAAAAGAATCATCTATCGCTCAAAAGAACTAAAACCTGCCAATCTGAATCAACTCCTATCTCCTGCTCCCGATCCCTGACCTGAAAATATCAACCACATATAATGAGCTTTACAAAGCCCAGCAGGTCACCTAATACCTATAACTGAAATCAAAGCACGACAATACTATCAATATGCATGTCAATCTATCAATCCGAATCAGTCAATGGTCAATGAGTCTATGCAGCGGAAATCAATAGTCAATAAAACCAGTCAATGCAGCGGCAGACAATTCGATAAATCAATTCAATCAATCAATGTCGTCAATCAAATCGATACGGTCTAATCAATGAAGTCAAATCAATACGATCTAGTCCATGAAATCAATCGAGAAAAGCGATACAAAACAATAGCAGTCAATACAGTGTAGAACAATAGCAACAGTGAATCTATAAATCTATAGGCAGCAATACAATGAATCTATACGATGTCCATGCTATCAATGCAATATCTATATCTATCTATGTCCATATCAATGCTCAGTAGTCAATGCTCGGTAATCAATCGATGAAATCAATAGAATCCGTACGATACAGTAAATCCGATCAAATCAATAGAGTAGAAATCGATAAAGCAGTAAATCCGTAAATCAATACAATAAACATGCAATTCAATACTACATACTGAACAATGTATAATCAATGGTCATGTTGCTGTTGTAGAATTCATATTGATGTTGTAGATATCAATACATTGGTTCTATAAAAAGAGTCGTCACTCTATTGCCCGTCGGCCGCCCGTCGGCATATAATCTCCTTATGACTCCCATCGTTATATCCATGATCCATGATCTATGATTTAAAGGAAAGCCCGTCGGCCCACCATCCTGTACAGGTATCATCTCCAACCAATGTTCAACCAGGTTATACGTGTTCCAGTATCAATAATCAATCAATAATCAATATTAGAGCAATCATATCAATAATCATATCTATATCGATTCAATCTATCAGTTCCAGACAATTCAGAAATCATACGAAAATCGGACAGCATAACGGTAGTCGGTCAAAATTACACAAAAATCCTGCAAAAAGACACAATTCCCAAATCTTTCCAAATTACAATAGAATATCTATAACATCAATACAAGACTATTATCCTATAGAAACCAAATTAAATCAAGTCCCGATTATTTTCTATTCAATTAAAATCACGTAGAATCAATTCCGACCGGTAAAATCTTCGTAGAATACAGTCAAATCGTGTACAATAATCATATCTATAACATATCAGAAGTTGTGCGGTGAAAGTTGTGTCAAATCAAAACCATGTCGAAAAGTCGACTACGAAAACACAAAACAAATCCCAACTCGGTCGAAACACAACATCTTTGAAAACAGAAACAGGGTTCGGAGTCCTTACCACGAGATCTTCACTTTCTCCAACAGCAGCGTCGGACGAAAAGCGCTCCGCGGTCTCCGAAAATCAACTTTTCTCTTTTTTTTCCTTTTCTCTTTCTCTCTCCTCAGATATTTCAGATTTTATAAAAATCTTTTCTCTCTCCTCAAAACGAGCTCATTTCCTTATATCATACTCATATCGGCCTGGCCGATCGCCCGATCATCCCGGGACGATCAGACCAAATTCTGATCGTCCTGGACCATTCCCAGGGCGATGATCAGGACGGTATTGTGAACAGTGCAGATCGTCCTGGACGATCTCAATATCGTCCTGGACGATCTCAATATCGTCCTGGACGATCCTGTCTAGAAATCATTCCAGAATACTCCAGAAATCAGCTGTTTTCCATGCACTGATCGGCCTGGACGATCCAAACTTCATCCTGGCCGATTCTGGGAGGAAAATCTAAATCAGAGAGGAACAGTAAGGGAACGAGATATTACACAGACCCAGACATGACAGACGGGCAGAGTGCCGATCAGGCAGCACCAGTGGGGAGTACAGCCCCAGTGGTCGGTGCTGATACACTGTCTCAGTTTGCTTCACTTGTTGCTCAGATGATGAGCGAGACTCAGAGCAGAGCTTCTACTGTTAGATCTGAGGACATTGATCGACATCTGCAGTTATTTTTGAGGTTGAAGCCTCCGAGATTTGAGGGCGCTGTTGAGCCCAGAGCAGCTGAGGAGTGGCTGAGGAGGTTGGAAAAGACTTTTGACGGAATGCAGTGTCCTGCAGATAGGAAGGTTCCGTTAGCTGTTTTTCTGCTAGACGGAGAGGCTGAGCACTGGTGGGACGGCCAACAGGCAGCCAGATTTCAGGGTAGACTGAACTCTTTGATCACTTGGGAAGAGTTCACTGAGGTATTCAGAGACTGGTTTGTTCCTCCTTCTGCACGACAGTAGATGCAGGAGAGTTTTCTGAGGCTTGTTCAGGGGAGCAAGACGGTGATGCAGTACGAGGCTGAGTTTACTGCATTGGCCAGGTACGCTCCGCAGCTGGTCAGCACTTCTGCTGAGAGGTGCTACAGATCTCTGAGAGGATTACGAGACACTTTGAGGCAGCCTCTGATACCATTCAGGATCACTGACTTCGCTGAGCTTGTGGAGCGAGCTCGTTTGATTGAGAATGACATGACGGCTACTCAGCAGCGGTGGACTGCGAGTAGGAAGAGATTTGGAGGTGAGACTTCTGGCAGCGGTTCCTCTGGGAAGAGGAGATTTGTTCCTGGATCTGGATCTGGAGATTCCAGAAGGAGCGGAGGATCGTCTGGTACTGTTACCAGTACGACTAGTTCTGGATCTGTCAGTACGGCACCTGTAATACCACGATCTGCTCCAGAATCGTCCAGGACGATCTGGGATCGTCCTGGGACGATCAGTGAAGTTCAGCTCCAGAATTTGCCCAGTTTTGCTCCAGGTGTTGTTCTGCAGGCATCGTCCAGGCCGATTGGAGACATCGGCCAGGCCGATTGGCACTGTAGAAAATATCGTCCAGACAACAGCCCTGAGTGGAGACCAGGCCGATCCATTTGGTCGGATCGTCCCGGGACGATGTCGCGATCGGCCGGGCCGATCTGTGTATTATAAAGCTGATTTCAGTCGTTTTGAAAAGAGAGAAAATCAAAAATAAATATCTGATTTACTGTTCTGAGGAGAGAGAAAAAGAAAATTTTGGAAAAGTTGATTTCGGGAAGACGCGGAGCCGTTTTCGTTCGAAGTGACTGTTGAGGGAATTGCTGTGCACGAGGTAAGGCACATTACACATTTCTCAATTTTCAGAACCGTCGAGTTTGGCGGTATTATCTGTCCGGAATTGATTTTTATTCGTGATTTTCGTCCGTATCTTTTGACCGGTTCAGTTTTTACCGCGTAAGTTTCTGTATATCGTTGCCGTGCCGGGTGTGCACGTTTTGACTATATTTTGAAGATTTTTGTCCGGGTGTTTTTGATTCGACTGTGTTTTTAGTCGACCGAATTTTTCTGTGAAATTGGAATTTATCTGTGCAGTAGAATAAAGGTTCTAAAATGTTGATATCTGTATTCTGTGTGAATTTGGTGAATTTTGATTTTCAGGAAAATTGTGTAAATTCTGTATACTGCCGTTGTGCTGCCCGATTTTTGGGTAATTTCTGATTTGTCCGGATTTTCTCTGAATTGATATGCTATCTGTATATGCTATAAAAAGGGAGTTATAAGGGGCCTGGATCCTATGAGATTCAGTTAGTGTCTGGGAATTCTGAAATGAGCTCAATATGAAATCTGATATCTGTTCTGTTCCGGATCTGAGGAAATCTGTTTAGGTGCTATAAGCACTATATATGTATTTTGGTGCTATAAGCACATCTGATCTGATTCTGGTGCCGTGAGCACAAAAGGGAGGCATAAGGGGCCTGGATCCTATGAGATTCAGTCAGTGTCAGGGAATTTAGCTATTAATTAAATATCTGATATGTGATTCTGATATGATTTTGTTCTGTTCCGATATGATCTGTACGATTCTGATTCTGTTATCTGATATGTCTGATCTGTTCTGTTTCTGATTTGATACGACTTCCATTTCTGTACAGTTCTGTTTGATGTGATATCTGTCCGAATCTGTTTTGATTTCTGTACGGATTTGTCTGATGTGTTGGTTTTGCGATTCTGAGGATTTTGATTGGAGGTTTGTTGCTTTACTGAGCTGTTGAGCTCACCCTTGCTTTCTGGTGGTTTTCAGGTTCTGGGAAAGGGAAGGAAGTCCAGGACTAGATTTCAGAGTCTGATCAGTTTAGGTACTTTTGTACTTTTGATTTTTGTACAGTCATGACTTTTCTGTTATGTATTTCTTTCTGTTGAAAGCCATGTACTGTATTTGTAGATGATTATTTTGAGGAAATGAAATCAGATAGATGTTTAGTTCCGCTGCATTTGATGTTTTTAGTAGCTCTGTGTTTGTTGTCTGTTGAATTAAAACATTTGGAAGATTTAGTTCCGAACCAAATTCCAAAGCTAGATCCTGGTTAGCTATTCTCGTCGCGATCCGGCGCGGGCGGGATCCATCTCGTCTCGGGTCGGGTCGTGACAGCACCTGTGTGCCAGAGTTGTGGACGGCGACACCATGGCCAGTGCTACAGGATAGCTGGTCTTTGTTTCAGATGTGGTCAGCCGGGACATAGGATTGCGGAATGTCCACAGACTGGATTTGATCGGCGTTCTGAGTACCGATCTGAGGGTTTTGTCAGACCTGCCGGTTCAGCAGGAAGACCGAGGACTGTTCCTCCTCGCCCTGAGGGATTTTCTGGTAGAGGTGGTAGTACTAGTTCGGGACCACGGAGACCACCTACGACTCCCTCTGAGCAGAGTAGTTCTGTTGCTTCAGCTCCTGTTCCAGTTCAGCCCCGAGTTTACAGTCTGAGTCAGCAGGAGGCTCGCGATGCTCCGGATGTTGTGACAGGTACGATTCACATTTCTGATTAGCCCTGTCATGTTTTGTTTGACTCTGGAGCTAGTCACTCATTTCTTTCCGAGCATTGTTTTGACCGAATCCAGATGCCTTTGTTTTCTCTGCCGGTTTCTTTGTCTGTGATTTTACCGGCTGGAAGTAATTTGATTGCCCGCAAGTTTTGTTTGTGTGAGATTGACATTGCTGGCAAGAAGTGGAAATCTAGCTTGATTTTGTTGCCGATTTCTTCATATGATGTGATTTTGGGAAAGGATTGGCTGAGTCTGTATGAGGCTCAGATTGACTGTTTGAAGAAGCAAGTGAGTTTGCTTATGACTGGAGAGAGAGTTGTATTTCAGAGATTACGATGTGTTCTCTCCAGTCTGATTTCAGCGTTGGAGGTAAGCAGGATGTGGAAGAAAGGATGCCCAGTATTTTTGGCTTCGGTGCGGGATCTGAACCTGGAGGTTGGTTTTGTTTCTGAGATCCCAGTGGTACGGGAGTTTGCTGATGTTTTTCCTGAGGAGTTGGTTGGGTTACCTCCGGATAGAGATGTGGAGTTCTCTATCGATGTTTTTCCGGGTACAGCTTTGATATCGAAAGCTCCGTACAGGATGGCACCGAAAGAACTTTCTGAGTTGAAAGTTCAGCTTCAGGAGTTAGTTGACAGAGGTTTTGTGCGTCCTAGTGTTTCACCCTGGGGAGCACCTGTTTTATTTGTGAAGAAGAAGGACGGTACACTCCGTATGTGTATTGATTACAGAGATTTGAACAAGGTTACGATCAAGAACAAGTATCCTTTGCCTCGGATTGATGACTTGTTTGATCAGCTTTCCGGATCTTCAGTATTTTCGAAGATTGATTTGCGATCCGGATATTATCAGGTGAAGGTGAAGGAAGCTGATGTGGTGAAGACTGCTTTCAGTACTCGGTACGGGCACTACGAGTTTTTGGTTATGCCTTTCGGGGTAACCAATGCGCCTGCGATTTTCATGGATTTGATGAACCGAGTGTTCAGGGAGTATTTGGATCAGTTTGTGATCGTCTTCATCGACGATATTCTGGTATATTCTGCATCTGAGGATGATCATGCCAGACATTTGAGGATTGTGTTGGAGACTTTGAGGAGGCATCAGCTGTATGCCAAGTTCTCCAAGTGTGAATTCTGGCTGAAGAGCATTTCTTTTCTGGGGCATGTGATTAGCGGAGAAGGCATTTCTGTAGATCCCCAGAAGATTCAGGCAGTTGCTGATTGGCCAAGGCCAACTACGGTATTTGAGGTACGTAGTTTCTTGGGCATGGCCGGATATTATAGGAAATTTGTGAAAGGATTTTCACAGATTTTGACTCCTCTGACGAGACTGACTCAGAAGTCAGTTCCTTTTGTTTGGACACCGGAGTGTGAAGCTAGTTTTCAGAGATAGAAGGATTGTCTGACTTCAGCTCCAGTGTTGGCACTTCCGTCAGGTACGGAGGGTTTTCAGGTGTTCAGTGATGCTTCACTGAAGGGACTGGGATGTGTCCTGATGCAGCATGGTCAGGTAATTGCTTATGCTTCGAGACAGTTAAAACCACATGAGAAGAATTACCCGACACATGATTTGGAGTTAGCTGCAGTTGTTTTTGCTTTGAAGATTTGACGTCATTATCTGTATGGCGTCAGATGTGAGATCTTTACTGATCATAAGAGCCTGAAGTACATTTTTACTCAGAAGGATCTGAATTTGAGGCAAAGAAGGTGGCTCGAGTTGATCAAGGACTATGATTTGACTATTCAGTATCAGCCTGGGAAGGCGAATGTGGTAGCGGACGTTCTGAACAGGAAATCTTCTGGATTGTCAAGTTTGCAGCTTACTTGTGATGAGTTTCTGATACGTGATTTGGAGCGATTGCAGTTGGAGGTGATTTCCTCCAGTGATTTGAAGTTGGCTCAGATGAGTATTCAGTCTTCTTTGGAAGCACGGATTCAAGAAGCCCAGAAGTCAGATTCTGATTATTCGAAGTTGATTGCACAGATTGGATCTGATAAGACTCCTGAACTTCGAATTTCTGATTCTGGTGCTATTTTCTGTAAGAACAGATTGTGGGTACCTGTGTTTGGAGATTTGAGGCAGGAGATTCTGTACGAATCTCATCATTCAGGCTACACTGTTCATCCAGGCAGTGGTAAGATGTACGCTGATATGAAGCTTTTGTTCTGGTGGCCTGGGATGAAGAAGGATGTGGCAGAGTTTGTGTCGAGATGCGAAGCCTGTCAGTTGGTGAAGGCAGAGCATCAGCGACCAGGTGGACTGTTGCAGTCGTTGCCTATCCCTGAGTGGAAGTGGGAGGAGGTAACGATGGATTTTGCGATGGGTTTTCCTCGATCACGACAAGGACATGATGCCATTTGGGTAGTTGTAGATCGATTGACGAAATCAGCCCATTTTCTTCCGATTAGACAGACGGATTCAGTTGAACGCTTGGCACAGATATATGTGAAGGAGATAGTCAGATTGCACGGTGTGCCTCGTGTGATCGTATCTGATCGAGATGGACGTTTTACTTCCAGACTTTGGAAGGGCATTCAGCAAGGCTTGGGTACGAAATTGCATTTCAGTACAGCCTTTCATCCTCAGACCGATGGACAGTCTGAGAGGACTATTCAGGTATTGGAAGACCTGTTGAGGCTTTGTGTTCTGGACTTTAGCGGAAGCTGGGAAGATCATATTCCGCTGATTGAGTTTGCCTATAACAATAGTTTTCAGTTCAGTATCGGTATGGCACCGTACGAGGCTCTGTATGGCAGGAAGTGCCGTACTCCTTTGACTCTGACGGAGGTTGGAGATAGACTGGCTTTGGGGGCCACTTTTGCTGATGAAACTGCTCAGAAGATCAGTTTGATAAGAGAAAGATTGAAAGCTGCTCAAGATCGACAGCAGAAGTATTACAATCAGAAGCACAGATTTGTTGAGTTTCAGGTTGGTGACTTTGTGTATGTCAAAGTCAGTCCGATGAAGGGTGTGAGCAGATTTGGTCAGGTAAGCAAGCTTAGTCCAAGATATGTTGGACCTTTTGAAGTTTTGGAAAGAATTGGAAAATCTGCTTATCGCCTATTGCTTTCTGATTCTATGCCTGACGTGCATAATGTGTTTCACGTATCCATTTTGAGGAAATGGGTATCCGACTCTGGGAAGAAGGTATCTGCTGATGAGGTTGAGATTCAGGAGAATCTGGCGTACAAGGAAGAGCCAGAGTTAATTTTGGCGTACGACGTCCGAAAGTTGAGAAATAAAGAGATTCCGATGGTTAAAGTCCAGTGGAAGCACCGGACTGCACGGGAAGCGACTTGGGAGAAGGAGTCTGATATGAAACGATCGTACCCGTACTTGTTTTGACTGAGTTTGGATTGGATAATGTCGAGGACGACATTTTTCTGAGTTGGGGAGATTGTAATACCACGATCTGCTCCAGAATCGTCCAGGACGATCTGGGATCGTCCTGGGACGATCAGTGAAGTTCAGCTCCAGAATTTGCCCAGTTTTGCTCCAGGTGCTGTTCTGCAGGCATCGTCCAGGCCGATTGGAGACATCGGCCAGGCCGATTGGCACTGTAGAAAATATCGTCCAGACAACAGCCCTGAGTGGAGACCAGGCCGATCCATTTGGTCGGATCGTCCCGGGACGATGTCGCGATCGGCCGGGCCGATCTGTGTATTATAAAGCTGATTTCAGTCGTTTTGAAGAGAGAGAAAATAAAAAATAAATATCTGATTTACTGTTCTGAGGAGAGAGAAAAAGAAGATTTTGGAAAAGTTGATTTCGGGAAGACGCGGAGCCGTTTTCGTTCGAAGTGACTGTTGAGGGAATTGCTGTGCACGAGGTAAGGCACATTCCGCCTTTCTCAATTTTCAGTTCCGTCGAGTTTGGCGGTAATTTTCTGTCCGGATTTCGTTTTCGTTACGGTTTTTCGTCCGTATCTTTTGATTGGTTCAGTTTTTACCGCGTAAGTTTCTGTATATCGTTGCCGTGCCGGGTGTGCACGTTTTGACTATATTTTGAAGATTTTTGTCCGGGTGTTTTTGATTCGACTGTGTTTTTAGTCGACCGGATTTTTCTGTGAAATTGGAAATTATCTGTGCAGTAGAATAAAGGTTCTGAAATGTTGATATCTGTATTCTGTGTGAATTTGGTGAATTTTGATTTTCAGGAAAATTGTGTAAATTCTGTATACTGCCGTTGTGCTGCCCGATTTTTGGGTAATTTCTGATTTCTCCGGATTTCTTCTGAATTGAAATGCTATGTGTATAAGCTATAAAAAGGGAGTTATAAGGGGTCTGGATCCTATGAGATTCAGTTAGCGAAATGGGAAATCTGAAATGAGCTCAAATCTGAAATCTGATATCTGTTCTGTTCCGGATCCGATGAATTCTGTTCTGGTGCTATAAGCACATCTGTTCTGGTGCCGTGAGCACAAAGGGAGGTATAAGGGGCCTGGATCCTATGAGATTCAGTCAGTGTCTGGGAAGGGAGGCATAAGGGGCCGGAATCCGTAGAGATTCCGTCAGTGTCAGGGTATTAAGCTATGAACGACATATGAATCTGTTCTGTTTTCTGTATCTGTTCTGTACGCAATTGTGATTCTGAAATGATATGATCTGCAATTTCTGATTTCTGATTTCTGTATAATTCTGACTCTGTTGATTTATTCTGTTCTGTGATCTGATCTGTACGATTCTGATTCTGATTTAATATCTGTCCGTATAAGTTCTGATTTTCGATTCTGTTCTGATTCGAGATCCGATTCTGCTCCAATTTCTGATCTGATTTCTGTCTGATGAATTTAGTTTTGGTTTCTGAGAATTTAGATTGGTGGTTTGTTGCTTTGCTGAGCTGTTGAGCTCACCCTTGCTTTCTGGTGGTTTTCAGGTTCTGGGAAAGGGAAGGAAGTCCAGGACTAGAGTTCAGAGTCTGATCAGTATAGGTACTTTTGTACTTTTGATTTTTGTACAGTCATGGCTTTTCTGTTCTGTCTTTCTTTCTGTTGAAAGCCATGTACTGTTCTGTAGATGATTATTTTGAGGAAATGAAAAGATAGATGTTTTGTTCCGCTGTGTTTGATGATTTATAGTAGCTCTGTTGTTCTGTTGTTCTGTTGTTCTGTGTTTTTGTGCCTGTTGAGTTTAAGTAATTTGGAAGATCAGTTCAGTAACCAAATTCCAAAGCCAGATCCTGGATAAGAAGGCTGCGTCGCGATCCGGTTCGGGCGGGATCCGTCCCCGTCGGGTCGGGTCGTGACACTGCCTCTCCAGCGCCTCAAACCACTTCGGTCTCTCCTCCAAACCAGCGTCCCATATGCCAAATCTGCGGAAAAACAGGGCATAGCGCCTTAAACTGCTGGCACCGCTGCACTCAAAAATACGCTCCGTCCGCTGCACCCAAAGCCATGCTAGTGCAACCCTCTTCCCATGGAACTCAAGAATGGGTTCTTGACACTGGAGCTACAACACATCTCACGCCAAATATTAATCAGCTTCAACAGTCCTACCCTACTCCGGTCAGGATTCAGTTTCTGTTGCCAATGGCTATTCCTTACCCATCCAGAACTCCGGCCAAGGTTTGCTGCCATTACCGGATACCACTCGTAAGCTTCGGCTACACAACATATTACATGTTCCTTCTCTCACGCATAATCTAATCTCTATTTCAAAACTTATTGCTGACAATTCTATTTCCATTACGTTTAATTCTAACGGCTTTGAAATAAAGGACTCCCTGGACAATCGTCTTCTTCTTCATGGACACCTTCATAAAGGCCTCTACTACATTCCTCCAACAACAAAGGATCAGCATAAAGCCTTACAAGCTAGCACCGGGACGTCTCAGCTCTGGCATGCCCGACTCGGACATCCAAACAACAAGCTTCTCCCCTCTCTCGCTCGACACATTCCGGATTGCAAGAATCTTACGTTTTCTTCCTTTTGTAAATCCTGTACCGTGGCTAAATGTCACAAATTACCATTTAATAAAAGCATAACCGAATCATCCACACCGTTCGAACTAATACATTCGGACGTGTGGGGACCGGCGAAACAACTTTCTTTAGATGGATTCCGATATTATGTGATTTTTATCGACGATTACACTCGTTTTTCGTGGATCTATTTTATGAATTCTAAACAGGAGACGTTTTTGAAATTTCAAGCATTCTACAATCTGGTTCGCAACCAATTTTCCACCAACCCGAAAATTTTTCGCTCGGATGGAGGAGGCGAGTTCACTAGCTCCGCATTTCAAATGTTTCTTCAAAACAAGGGAATAATCCATCACCGTAGCTGTCCGCACACCCCTGAGCAGAATGGTCTTGCGGAAAGGAAGCACCGTCACTTACTTGATCTCACTCGTACACTGCTTCATGAAGCCGCTCTCCCTAACCTCTATTGGGCCGAAGCAACTGCCACTGCCAACTATCTAATAAACAGACTTCCCTCCTCTTCCTTAAACTTTACCTCTCCTTACCAAAAGCTCTACAACAAGACACCCGATTACACACACCTTCGAACCTTTGGATGTCTTTGCTATCCCTGGCTTCAACCCTACACCTCAAATAAATTTGAACCTCGCTCCACTGACTGCCTCTTCATCGGCTACTCACCAAGCCACAAAGGCTATAAGTGCTACAATCTTCTTACCGGGAAAATTCATATCTCCCGCCATGTGCTTTTTAAAGAAAACATACTCCCTTATACTTCCCTCCACAATGCTACTACCCCTCAGCAACAACAACACAAATCAACCACTTCACCCCTTCTTCTCATCCCTGCCTCATCCATCGCCAGTATTAACAAACCTACGTTACATCCTCAGTATAATGTTCAAACTAATCCAGCACCCTTACCACTTCCTAGTCCTCTGCCCGAAGTTCAGCCAAATCAACCGGCCACTGCCATCAATACCTCCGACACGAACACCAACACTAGTCATCCCATGACTACCAGATCCAAATCAGGCATTCACAAGCCGCGGCAAATTCTATCACTTCTGAGCAGCTCGAACAACTATTCAACTCCCACTTCCTACGCACAGGCATTCAAACATGACCATTGGCGTCGCGCAATGGCCGAGGAGTATCACGCTTTACAAGTGCAAGGAACCTGGTCTCTTGTATCTCCTCCTCAAAACAAGCACATAATCGGGTGCAAATGGACCTTCAAAACAAAAATGCTACCCTCCGGCAAAGTTGATCGCTATAAAGCACGTCTAGTAGCACTTGGCTACAACCAAGTCTACGGCAAAAACTACACAGAAACGTTCAGTCCGGTGGCCAAAATGGCCACCATCTGGCTTCTTCTCACCCTTGCCACTCAACGAAAGTGGCAAATACAACAACTGGATATCTCCAATGCATTTCTACATGGAGACTTGCCGGACGATATCTATATGCGACAACCACCGGGATTCATCGACCCAAATCTACCCAACCACGTCTGCAAGCTCAACAAATCCTTGTATGGACTAAAGCAAGCACCACGACAGTGGTTCCATAAACTCACCTCCTTCCTCCAGACCCGAGGCTTTCGGTTTAGTCGTTCCGACCCATCATTACTCCTATTTCATCAAAACAACATTCACCTATTTCTCCTAATTTATGTTGATGATATTTTGTTAACAGGGAATGACACGGCCTTCATTCGGTCTCTGCTACAGGATCTTCAATCAACCTTTGCTCTAAAACAGCTCGACAATATATCCCTATATATGGGTATTCAAGTATTACACACCACTAATGGCCTCTTTCTCACGCAGGAACACTACGCAAATAAAATGCTCAAGGACAGTGGGTTCGCCGACTGCAAAGCAGCTCCCACGCCTCTAGCTCCGAACATCACTCACAAGACTGAACAATCCAAGCCTTTCGCTGATCCAACACTCTACAGACGACTAGCCGGAGCCCTTCAATACCTCACCATCACTCGACCAGACATTGCATTTGCTACTAACCGTATCTGCCAACAAATGCATCAACCTACCGATCAGAATTATCAAGATCTTAATCGAATCCTCCGCTACATAAAAGGCACAATTTACTTCGGATTGCCTATCACTCCCGGCGATCTAACCCTCCGGACGTTCACTGATGCTGACTGGGCATCGGATCATATGGACCGGAAATCTGTCTCCGGGTTTTGCATATTCATGGGTTCGAATCTCATCTCTTGGACCGTCAAGAAACAGGTAACCGTTGCCAAATCATCAACCGAAGCCGAGTACCGTTCTCTCTCTGCCGCTACCTCAGATGTACTTTGGCTACGTCGCCTCTCCGCCGAACTTCTCCTACCGCAAGACTCTCCCACAATCATATACTGTGACAACGTCTCTGCAATCGCCCTTGCCAAGAACTCGATCTTTCATGCAAGAACAAAACATATAGAGATAGACTACCACTTTATTCGGCAACACCTCAACTCCGGCGACATCTCTCTTCAACACATTTCATCCGAAAATCAAGTTGCGGATATTTTAACTAAGCCATTCTCTATCACTCGATTTAACACCTTACGATCCAAATTAACCATCCAACCAGGAATGCTTAATTTGAGGGAGGATGTTAGAGAATAAGCTAGTTTAATATATCTCGTTTTATGTATTTACCTCTGCACCATTAGAAAAGTCTATATATATAACTCTCTGTAACATTCCAATGTATGCTTTAATAATATTTTCTGCTTTACTCTTCAAATGTCTATTTCCCGCTCTCTCTCTGTTTCCGCCTTCTTCTTTCTTATCAATTACTACATTATATTGTAGCATAATAATTTAATTATGAAGTTTTATTTTCATTAAAAAAACTAAGAATATTTACGTACATAACACCCAAATATATATTTTTTAATTTATATATTTAATATCTAAATATTATTATTTACTTGTATAATACTTTAAAAATAAACTATCAATTACCATCAAATAAATCTAGTTTAACATGTCTCGCAAAATTCACTCATTTTGGTTACACTGCCTTCATCACACACCACTAATAGACATCCTCACAGTGCTCACTAAGACTACGCATCAATTGTGACTAAGACACTAAAATAATGCATCAATGACACTACCACAACAAAAGAATTTGCGAGAAAGCTTATTAGGGCAAAGCATTGCTCGATAACATAATGAGCTCAAAAAAAGAAGTCGCCATGGAGCTAGTGGGAAAAGTTTTTTTTTTTTTTTTTTATAAAAGGGGACTTACGCATCAATAAAACAACTAAGGCCCAAAGTCAGACAAAGCAAAATACAAGCTGAAGATAGCGAAAAATGGAAATCAACCTCCAAAAAGGAGCAAAAATAAAAATGACCGCTAAGAAACCGAACACCAATGAAGAGGGCAAAGATGTCAGCCGGACTCAGGAAAAGCTCCTACAACCACATAAAAGTCAAGCAAGGACCATCCAATGATGATAGCAAATGATGAACGAAGCAAAGGATAACCAAAGAGCATCAACCTACAAAACAAGCAAAGGATCTTGAACAAAATGAGAAGTGTGATCATCAAAGTTGCCAACAAGCAATGCTATCAAGGTGATGAACAAAAGCAGCCTCATCATTGTGTGGATCACCCACATTAAGCAAACAATACAAAAGAGTGCTCGTAAAGAGAAGGCCACCATAGATAACAATTTACTTCTTCTTTGATTTTTTCTCCTACGGTGATTCCCACCGCCACGGAGAAGGCGTGATCCACAATGCGCCCCACCTTCAAACTATATAACTCTTGAAAATCATGCACATGCTCAATGACATTATCTCCACACCACCACAGACCGAAGATAATGATTCATCCAACCAATCAGATAGTTCTCAGTGTTGTTAATTCAAAGTCAAAGCCAAATGAGTTTTCAATTCAACATTAGAAATAATACTTGAAATT